>SGPL01000368.1:0-33883 GCA_004802705.1 Bondarzewia mesenterica | reverse complement strand
CTTACTTCAACTTTATCAGATAAAGTTTGAGCCTTATATAATAACTAGAGCTCTCAATCTCTTACAAATAAATCTAATTTATATACCATATATATACATATAGAGAACTATCATTCTTAAACTATCTTTTTATTGATAGCTTAACATTTATTTGATTATTTGAGCTCCCTTTACTTGATATGCTTAAGGTCTTATAAGTTAGCAAGGCTCTTATCAAAAGCTACATATATGACACAATTTAAGTTTATCTCTTAAAAGTTTAACTACTTTGAAAGAGGAGCTGCTCAGATGAATAGATTACATTGAGTTGTAGAATTAAAAAAAAATCCCTATAAGTTAATTGTTAACTTAATTTTATAGATTTGCTTAGCTGTATCTGCATTATTTGCAGCTGATTAACTGCAGTAGTTTCTACTGTAAAAGTTCTCAATTTTTTTATTTCATAAATAAAAAATTCTCTATTTTTCAGTATATTAAGTTGCTTTTTAATTGCTAATTTAATAGCCCTCGCCACTAGCTTGTCTAAATTTACCCCTTTTGTATTAGATTCTCTATATGTTATGCCATAAAGGCTGATTCTATCTAATTTTTACTTTCCCTTAAATCTTAATCATCTCATTAATATCAATTAATTCAAACTGTACATTTTAATATAATAATTCTATTTTCTGTTTTAACTGTTTATTTCATAACTAGTAATTTTTTTAATCATTAAGGTGATCTTACTGTGATGTGTGATGTCTATAAAGATGTCACTGCTTACTATATATATGACAGCATTTTAAGGTATCTTCTTATTAGAGCTAAAATATTATATCAATGTCTCACAAATTCAAGAGCACAAACACCCATGATCTAGTATGTAGCTTCTTTTTTTACTTTAGCGACTGAGTTTTAACTATAGAATTTTCATTAATATATAACACTATCATGCTTTATTGGTAGAAGTAGAGTAAAAATGTCAATAGAACTATTAATTGTGTATTTATTTATTTAAGATACAAAGATATCAAAAAATTCACATGCTAATTCTGTATACATAGTCAAGGTCATAGTGAATAACCACTATATTAGATTGGTCAGCAGTTATATTCTTATTGATGTTAGTCTAAACTTAATAATTTTTATCAAGAGGATGATCTATTGCTCTTACAATGCAAGTTCATGAATTTAGTAAATTTCACTTTAAAGAGGATGCTAAAGAAGAACAAAAAAAGTAAAATTTATATGAGTGTTCAAAATAATGATATAGTAAACATTAGTCTTACTAGGGGACTGATTAATGCCAGATATATATTTTATTTTAAACTGCAACTCACGCTTTACAGAACCTACAATAAAAAACATTTGTACTAACTATATTAATTAATTTAGATTAAAAAAAGCAAACTTAAAGTTTAAATATATATATATTCTTATATAATTAAAGATAAGTATTACCAATAAGGTAATCTTATAAAGAAGACTTAATTTTTTTTATAAATATTTATAATTACTTATATTACGATAAAAAGATCCTCGTGTAAACTAATATATAATTTAAATTATTTAATTATTTAATTTCATTAAGCATGCCTTAAACTTTAGTAAAATATTATATTATACCATCAATAATTATTTAAATAATAAAAGGGCATTTTAAGTTTTAATAAAATATTATTGATTCTAATAATTAAGTAATTTTTTAATTTTTTCAATAATTGAGCTCTATAGAGAGGTATTATTCATATTATTTCTAATTTAAATATTAAATAACCTAATAACTTTACTATTTTTTGACATATAAATAGTTAAAATAAGCTTTGAAAGCTTTATATTATTGAGTAAGAATTAAAACTGCATCTCTGACATCTTAATTCTGAAACTATTTATTAGCTATAAAATCCCCCTAATAATGTATTAATTTTGATGATTCTAATCTCTATTTATTTCTTGACCTCTTCCTCTCTGTCAGTAATGCATCACAAGCAACCTATAGTACTATTTAAAATAGATTTTTTTTTTAATCATCATTCTAATGATCTCATATTATCTTACAAGTAAATAAAAAGTAAAGTTGCAGAATTAAGTGGTATATTCCTCTGTTAAGCATGATATATATCCTAATAGCTGTTTAACATATACAAGCCTCTTTATAGAACTCAAAATATGCCTTATGTTTAAAGAGCCTCATTTTGATCAAATTTAACTTGATGTTAGTAATTTTATACAATACCTATTAAACTATCGCTATAGAATCTCAGACAAAACTTCTAAAAGTGTGCATGTCATAGTATATCATACATAAAAAATAACTAAGGTCTTAAAGGAATTTCAATAAATAA
The DNA here is from genome assembly GCA_004802705.1 of Bondarzewia mesenterica. NCBI lineage: Eukaryota > Fungi > Basidiomycota > Agaricomycetes > Russulales > Bondarzewiaceae > Bondarzewia > Bondarzewia mesenterica. Next base: position 31,559 of record SGPL01000368.1, on the reverse strand, counting down.
ATGGCATTATTGACGTATATAGCAATTTTAAATAAAACAAGAACTATCTAAATGCTGTTCAAAGAGGCAACCTCTCTAATAATGATATCTTTTCTTATGCTTTTTTTTTAATAGAGCCCAACTATATTAGAGCAAAGCCTCTAACTACTGAATATACATTTAAATAATCTTTAATTACTTACTAGATATATACTATAAGTAAAAGTATATCTTTATCAGTGATATTATTCTAAGACTCAATAAGCTAAAAACATATTAACTCATTTCTTTTTTAAAGCTTTTATCACCTTGCAGCAATTCAGAAGGCAGAGCTAGTTAAATTCGCGTGATCTATTTCGCAAGAGGAAAATTTCTTGAGCAAGTGAGGAGCTAGTGTAGCGTTCAGAATGGATGTCTTGTAGATGTAGGTTGGGGCCTCAGAGTGTCATGGAGGAGGAGGCACATGCTGGGAAAATTGAGCACGTGCAGATGCGATAGTAATCAATGATCCTACTATGCAGGGGTTGACGCGACACCGAGGCCATGAGCTGCTTGCGCTCAGAGAGCGTTCAGTAATTCCTAAATATGAGAACTTTTCCCTTGGGAGAACTGAGCGACCACCCTAGAGTGAAGCTCACTACCTCAAGTTCCCCAAGGGAACCCGATCTACCCCCATCAGAGTGAGCTCCTGTAGTTGTAACATGCTAGAACTATTGCAGAATGTTTATAGACATCGTGATTCTAAGTTAATTTTACAAGTAAGATCTATGATTTTCTAGCATTCAGCAAGGCTCTAGCTTTATCATGTTCAACTCTCTTTACAAACTCGTCCATGCTCGAGTACAAACTGTTTGTGCTGTCATCAAAGAAACATCTAGAGATAAACATGGAAATGATGGAGGAGATCTTCCTCCAGTAAATAAGAAATGCATCAGACCTCCATCATCCTTGCTTTGCTACAATATTAAACGATATTCCTCTAAGCAACAGTTCTGTAGTGCCTTCTATGCAGAAACTATGCCCTCCTTTTATGTCGCCCAGGTTGCATGCCTTCTAGACTTAGTTGCATCTTTCCAAGAACTAAAGTTTTGTGAGAGGGAGCCATTCATCACCTTGACAAAAGGTGAAGAGAGGAACTAGCGACGAGATGCCATGATTCTGTGTCATGTGGTTTTGGAAGGCTACAATCAGCGAGGTAACTTCGGCAATGTCAGTCAAGATAATATCGACACTATCGATACTCATTATCTTGAAAAAAAAGATGTGGAAGGAAATGTATACTGCTGCATTCCTCACTGTTTTGCACATGCACTCAGTGTACCTAGATATATTTTTTATCAGGTCAAAGTCATGCCATCTTATTATTGTTAGCTTGCTGAGTCTGCAGCACGACTAAAAAGTGATGGAGGCTATCACCCAAACTGCCGCGTTGAAGGTGTTGAGCAAATTGAGATTTTAAAAGAGTGCAAGGATGTGCTCATAAGTGATAGGAGGTCATGGCGGGCGCTTGGAGGAGGCTAGTGCTAAATTAACCACTCCTTTCAGTGCCCATTTTAATTGGAGGCCACTTTGCCATAGTGCTCTATTGACCTTATGCCAGAACCTGAGTTCAGATATTCAGTTGTCAGCAGAGCTAACCTTGGCCATACTACTTAAGGCAAATCTAGCAAGGAGGGTGTCTGAGATAGGCATTCGACTAGATTTTGAGATTTGAAGGGCATCACAGTATTGTGTGAACCTAAGAAGACCAGTGGTGTAACCTTCACGAGTAGATCAGTCAATAGAGAAAACATAACATCGTGCTTATGTTAAAAAGCATGGTCTCCCAGCAGAATTCTATCTGAGGCTGCTTGTAGCAGTGCAAAAGGTATCATCCATTTAGCGATCCTGTCATGCATGAGAACGTGAGGTCTAAAGATAAAAGCTGAGTATTTATCACCCATTTTTAGTTTTCTAGGTTTTGCATTTTGCCCAATCGAGGAGCATGGAGGTAACATTAGGTGGCCGCCAGACTATGCCACCTTCAATGAGACCACCTCAAAGGATACATCTACACTTGTAGATACTGATGTGGAAGCATGACTATGCATAGAAAAGATGCACAGAGAGTGCCTCCAGTAATAAGATGCTGAAGTTGATGGGAAGGATACTATCGATCATTACCCCGTGCGAGATAGGATCTGCCTAATTGTTCTTAGATTCGACATAAAAAAAATCAAAAAGTAAGTTGGAGGTCATTCTGATGACCTCTGCCCTCCTGATACACTAGTTAACCATCCATTTTTTACTATGGCCTTTTTGAAAGACACCGATAATGCCTTGGTTGTTACTTCTGATCAAGATCATGGTGTTGCTCAGACCTTGGGCTTCTATTGTGATGATAGTGAGCTCCATGGCTATGGCTTCACCCCAACTGATGTCATAGCCGATGCCTTTGTTCCACCTAAGTTCTCATTTCTATGTGGCCTAGAATGAATTTTTTCATATAATGCTGACTCTCCAGTCAGTCGATACATCCACCCATATTCCAAGGTCTTCTATGAGCATCCTGGGTGAGATCTTTCTAGTTCGATTGCCTGTGGTAAGATGAGTGAACTACCATTGTAGGTCAGGCCATATGTAGTATTGAGCGAATCACATTTTGGCCCTTCTGACTGAGCACTTGTCAAAGGATGCGATGAGAGAGGAAAGGGAGGTAAGATGAGAGTGTCCTTCTGGGTATATGAATGCAGCATGAATGAGCAATCTGTTGAGACTCTAAGCATCTTTGAGGGGACACTGATTATCTTTGCACTTCTCGATAAAAGTCTGCAGCTTGGTAACGATCTTCATTAGCTTTCTGTCGGTCAATTCCACTGTCTTGTTGGTAATGTCCCAATAGAAACCCATGTAGGTGAAAGAAAAATCAAAGTCCTGCCCCTTATCAATGTGCTAAGAGACACCTAGATTGGCAATCAGAGACTTCATGCCCTCTCAATCATAGTCATATTTGAATATGGTCTCTCTACTCATAGAGACTTTAAAGCCTGTTGGTGATCAAAAAATCATGACATCGTCCACCCATTTGAAGGAGGGCCATATGCTGACACCTCTCCAAATGTCCATTATAATGTCTGCAACTTTACCTTGCAAACCTGAAACAGTAGCGAGTCTGAAAGGAGCTATGTGGTCGAGGTAGTAGATACCTCTGTGTGTAATAATGATAAACTTCTTGTTATGAGGATGAATTAGCATGATTCGATATGCCTTTTCAATGTTAAGCATAGCCACTTGAGTGCTCGTTGGGGCAGTTGCAATCTGCGAACATCAACCAGTGTTGATTAGTTGCAAACTATGTAGATCTGAAGTGCCTTCAGTGCTGTGAGCCAATGCTCAGTATGAATCATATGCCCACTGGCGTGAATGTAGTTGCACACCTCATGCTATTCTACTACTCATGGGTTGAGAGCTCTGTTGAGCCCTAATTTGATGCAGATGGGTGTGCCATTTCGATTGTACATCTGAGGATGTGCGAAAGAAATGTATGTCAAAATGAGATACTCACATAGTCAGTGACCATGGCTGCTATGCCCCATTCCGTTGGGTAGTCGTCTAAGTCTAAGAAGTCATTCACGGAGCGTCCGTGATCTCCGACATACGAGATATTGTGCATGATTCTCTACTTGATTTTGTGATCATTGTCTTTGGTGACGACAATGTAAACTAGACAGGCTGCAAATGTACCACTACAAAGTGTCTCTATTTGCTCCTTAGTGAATGGACCATCCATTTGGCCAGATTCTATCTCTTCTTCCAGGTATTAGTCGATCCATATGTCGTCCTCTGATGGTCGATATGGGGGGATGATATTATGTGAAAGGTACAAGTTTTCAACCCCTATAAAGAACCTATTTTTGATTAATTTGAATAAGTATGGGTATCGATTGCTGAGCTTGAGATTATCCAGAAAGAATTTGAATGCCTTGAGGTTGTAAAGTGTTATGATACAATCAAGAATAGAGGATGATAGAGGAGAGATAATCAGACCAGGGTTCTTAGGAATAAGTGATGTGTCAAAAGGTAATTTAAAATTGTAAAGAGGGGTACCGGCAGTTTTAAGTGGTGGAGCAGGAATTGCTTCTGGCATGATAGTCACTGCCTCTACACATAGAGTAGTAATGCCAAATTTTTTATTCTGTGCTTGCTGGCGCAACCTTTGGCTCCTTTGGCATTAAACTAAAAGCAATATTCTATCTTGTCAATTTTAATATCAACGAGGGTGCTGTTGTCTTTGTTCCACCTAGAGATGACTGGCTTGTTCCTAAACATGCTAGAGAAGCCTGTGTGAAGAGTGACTGCCTCATTGGTAAATAAGTTCAGCTCAGTGTAAAAACCCTTTTCTGTGAGGGTAAAGACTTTGTCATGCGTGTTGATCTGCTCGTCAAATGAGGAAGGCTTTTCATTGTCCTTCGAGAAGAAGAGTTTTTATTTAGCAAGTTCTGGCACAGAAGGAGTGCATATATGCACTTGATTGTCAGGTGTTCCTTCATCCATGTTGTTAGAACTGCTGTTGCCTTTGCATGCTAATTTAGCAGCTATTTTTAATGCCATCTAGTTTACCATTTCTTGGATCACTGAGGATAGATTAGCAAATTTATTGGTTCTACTTGGCACTATAGGGTCCACACCTCTGCCAGCGCTACTCATATCTGTGTGCTCTGGACTACTGATCTGTTCAGGAGTAGGATGATACAGTGTTCTAGTTCGAGTTTGGGAGCCACTTTAATTGACTGTATTTATATTCTGAGTACCAGACTCATTCGATAGGGTCTGAGTGAATGTATGCATTCATTCTAGGACTTAATTGTTGTTGCTTGTAGGTAGTTGTCTGTCAGAGGTCATGATGTGAGAGACAATAAAAAGTTTGTTAAAGGTTTTTAAAATTTTGAGTGCTTGCGAGCAGATGGCAGATGCGATACAAGGGGCTCAAAATTTTCTTTCGTCTCTTCGTCCTTATTTAAACCAATGACTTACATCATTGTTCCATTGTCCAATGGTCAACTTGTCTTACTAATCACGTGACTAACTAGCCTATATAAGAATTAGTATTTTGCAGGCTCAATTTATTTCTTATTGCAGCTTTTTATGTAGAATGCACTTAACATTATTTTTTGTTCATCTCACTCATTTTTTATATTCAGAACTACTAATATTTCTAGTATTATCTATCTCAATAATTTTACTAGTTATCTCAAGCAATAAATAAGTTACTATAGGCCTTCAAATCTTTATAGCTAGAATAATTCATGTATGGAATGCTTTTATGTTTTAATAAAAAAATGCTCAAAAAAGCCTTACTATTTTTATAGCTTTTTATTTTTTATTAAATGGCATATGATATTTTTATTCATATTTACAAACTATAAATTACTATAAATTATTATTAAATATAATTATACAGTATAATAAATATTAATTATTCACATGCATTTAATATGTAATAAATTAAGTACTTTATATATATATAAGCAATTCAATCATATCTATTTAATTGATTTACTTTAAAGTGATCTATGTACACCTTTTAATATATAAAAAGCCTACTCATTTTATTAAATTAGACAAAAAATTAAATTTACTCACTTGCTAAAGGCTAATAAAATACAGCAGTGTAAAAATTAAAACTGTTCAAGCTATCTAAGTTTTTTTTTCATTGAATAAGTATCCTATTTAGTTTAAATCTTAATTGCTTCATTTTTATGCTTTTTTCATTCTTTATTCTTTGATCTTTAAAACACCTTTTATAAACAGATTATAAACTTCTATATTTAAAAATGAATACTCTATATAAAGATGAATCATAAATGTTGAATTAGCTGCTTTGCATAAAAGGCTGAACTTACCAACTTTATTTGATGATTGATACATGTTAAAAGGCAATGTGAATATGAGCTTAATTATTTTATTTATAGTGTGTAATTTTCTCATGTCAAAGCTTTATATAATGGAGATAAAATTAACATAGGGGATATCATGATTGTAGACTATATCCATATCATTGAGTGACATAAAGAGGAGCTGATGCTAGTTAGCTTAGTATTCTTCATTTTATGTAGAAGCATTAGCTAGATTTATATATTTATCAGTATGCATCTTGTGTAGTTAGTGCATACTAAAAAGGATGCTTTTACTTAAAAGGGAGTAGAGTATCCATATCTGTCAGCACATTTCAAGATACATAGCAAGGAATATAACTTACATTTTAACTCTTTTATTGATAAATTATTATTATATATATCAAAAAGAATAGCTATTCAAAAATTAGATAAAAAAGGGGGCATCAGGCTATGATGGAATACTCATGATGACTATAAATACTATTTTACTATTTATCAGTCATGACAGTAGCTGAAAGACTATTTGTTAAGTCTTAATTCTTTTTAAATAACTTCTTATATATTTTATTTATCATAATATTTACTATCATTGACTTTCTGTTAACATGTTTAATAATTTTTAATATAATAATAAGCTAAAATTTACTCTTATTACCTTTAAAGGCCATCAAAATGCCTTATATTATTTTATTCTCTTTGATAGCATTATTAAATATGAATATAAAATTACTAAGTTCTTTATTAAATTAGGTGAAATCTATCTTTATAGACACATTTAGAGATATCTTTAATAGCATTATTAATGCTATTATATAAGTCAATCTTTTTATGATGAATACAATCACATTATATATTCTTTTTTTATTTATTGTAGAAGCCTTGTGTTTTAATTTATTTTAAAGCTTTAGCTTAAATGTATTCCACAAGTAAAAATCTTTTAATCTTTTACTCTTAATTTTTTCTTTTGAGAATAATAACAATTACTTTGAATTAATGATAATTTAGCGTTGAGTATTATTTTTTTAATCTTTTTTTCACTTTTAATTTACATTCACTCTGAAGTTTTATAGTTTTTATCTGCTTATTTCAATTAAGCCTTCTCTATTTAAAAAGCTCTTTATGCTTCTAGTCCTACATATTCTATAATATATAAATATAAAAGGAAAAAGCATTGTATTTTAACCATATAAAATAGTGATGTTTTACTATTATTAACAAATTGAAACTCTCTCTTTAAAGATCTTTTAAAGACAGAAATGTCAGTATAGCTTTTTATTTATAAAATAAAAAAAGCTCTTTGCTATTTGTTATCTTTTTAATTATAGTAAACTTATAAACTTATAAAATAAATCTTTTTCAGTGCAAGTTAATTGTTTGAGTTATTATAAAAAAAATTGTATTTGATTTTTATTTGCTAATTCCTATAACATAGTACTTGCTTTAAGTTTATTTATATTGATTTTTTAATTATCATTTTTTTTATTTTGAATTTAATTAAGCATAATATTTATTTATTTATTGACATCTGTGAGCAATATTATATCATTTTATGCAAAATAAAATAAAAAAATAAGTTTATTATCATCATTATTATTAAATAAATACTAACTTATACTTATATTATTATTATCAATACTTATTATATGTTATTGATGATATGAGCTATAATAAATATTAATAAATAAATTACACATTATACTTGATCACTTATAATTTGCTCTTAAAGTTAGCTACTACTAATTAATAAACTCTTATTCTCTTCTCTCTCTTTTAAAAGGTCTAATTTATCAATATTGCACACAAAGCTATTTATAATATAAATAGCATTACTACCATACTTCAAACTAGCTATCTTTATAAATACTATGTTAGTAATATATAAAATATATAAGTTATAACATAGTTATTTAACTATTATTATACATCTAAATAATAGAGTGATCAGTCTTTGAGCATGTTATAAGTTAAAAAGAAAGAAATAATATTTGTTATAATGTTTAAATAAAATAAGATGTATTATATTAACTGTCATAGTCAAATAAAATCAACAATTAAGAGTATGCTAAAAAAAAGAGGAGTAAAATTTACATAAACATTTATATAAAATAATTAAATATATATGGCTAAAAATTATTTGTATTTTTATTTAAGGGTTTAATCCTTTAAGCTACTTAATTAACCTCTACTAATAGTATTAAGTAAAATCTATAGTTAATTAAGTATAACATTTAGAATGTTTAAGAACTCTTAAACTATAATATACTATACATTTTACTATTTAAGCTTTAGTATTAAAGTTTAATATCAAAGAATATAAATATTAAATAGTTGATAATTATAATAGCATTAGAAGTAAGAGTATAAGTAATAACAGAAGAATTTAAAGTAGTAAGTACTATAACTATAGATACAATAAGATGTGATATCAATGTCGACAGAGGCTTTATATTATCTTATTATTCAATAAATAAATTTAAATAAAGATCACAAAGAATATTTAAACATTTATTGAGCAAATATAAATAAAAGCAATATGTTAGCCACATAATTTTAAAGTATTTGCATATACTCTAATATGTCTCCTATAAAGAGAACTCTGATTTAACCTTTACAATCACTGTTAGTCAACTAATATTGATGTTATAAAACAAGAGAATGAGAGATATGTTTCATGTGAGAGTGATGAACCTATTGATAGTACACGCATTAGTTTTCTCACCTACACTCAAATTTGAACTCATTTTTGTAATTAGTATATGATGTGAATGATCTTGCAAAAGAAAGAAGCTAAAATAACTGGAGAGAAGCTAATGAGTAAACATATTATATTATAATTATTTTTACAAACTAATGTTAACAAAGGGCAGATGACATTGAACTTGATATTATCCCTCTTTAAACTTTGAAAACAATTAATATTAATTTAAATAGTATGACAGCAAGTAAGCTGATGCTATATAGATTGTCCAACTTGTGGTATTGATAGAAAAAATGGCTATACAGTTAGACATAGAAGGTATTAATTTGTCATTTTAGGATAAGGAGGAGTATTATTAGAATTATTGCTTATATTCCTTATTCTTAGCCATCTATTATCTAAACTTTTTTCTTCTTATATTTATATGATAGAGTTACACTTTTATTTAACTATTGAGGAGTACAGTATGTTAGCTTTTGTTAAATATTTAAGCACCACTGTTAAACAAAAGGCAGTATAATTACTTATTTATCTTTATAATTTAAGATCCTCAAAGAGACTATAATAATTACTAGCATGTTGAAATTTGTAATCTGTAAAAAATATTATCAAATAAAAACATGCAAAAGTTTAATAGTTATTTTGTATTTTTTAATTATATTCAATAGCTAACTATTAACACGAAAAGATATCAAATTTATTGTAATTTATGATATAATCATTAAAAATTTGTGTGACTATAATAATATAATTTTGTTTAGTATGATTATAGTTTAAAGGTCGATTTGATCTATGATGCTTATTTATATAAGACGTAATATATATTATAACACTGCAATATGTTAGTATTAAAGGTTGCTCAACACAATAAAGATATAAATATAGCCACTTTAATGTAAACTCAATAATAAGTTTTATTTAATAAGTATAGAAGTTATATTAATTATTTGAAAGGTTTTTTTTAGCACTTGGTTATATATTTTTATTTATTAACTTTAGAGTATGCATAACTTAAATAAAAAAAAGTTTAATCGAGCAATTTTACATAATATATGATAAATATATAATCATAAAACTATAATAATTAGTTGTTTATAAATCTTGCCTAAAAAGTAAATATAAATTACAATTCTGAGCACTTGTTAAAAGAGAACTATTATATTGCACAATATGAATAATTTTTACCTCTTTTTAACTTTATTTTAAAACTTTATCAGACTTTTAAATAAATAAATATTAAAGGTGATCTCTCATTTATATTATTCAGCTTAGATTTCTTTTTGACAATTAGATAGAGATTTATATAAATTACTACTCTGAGTTTTTTTAAATTAGGCTTAAAGATCTATGAGATTTAAAATTACTACATTGCTAGAGAGTTGACTGAGTATAATATTATTAAAATGTCATGAGAGAGATCAATAAACTCTCTTAGTTTATTGAGAGCCTTTTATAGTCTATACCTGAGTCACTATAATGAGGACTTTGCAGAGGTTTTATGCAACCTCAAGTGGGCTTAAGAGGTAGTAGCAAAAATAGTTTAGTGAAGAGAGGTCTTCTTATTAGTTGTGAGTCATATTTTAAGATTTAACATATCTTATTTGAGGTAAATACAGGTACTAGTCACTTTCAAGTTTCATCTTTTAATAGAGTTTTAGCCTTTGCTAAAAAATAGCATGAAAGAAGAAAACTGATGACACTGAAGTGTTTGATATGCCTTTTCATATATTTATTGTTATTGTTATTCTAGTCTAATATTATTTTTTGAATAGATGACCTCAGTGCCTTTTACATAATAAAAAAAGTGGCCTGTTGAAAGTGATGTTATAAAGAAAAAATTATTAAAAATGTGATAACTCACTATGTCATGTCTATCTCTGCCTATGATATGCATAGTAATTAGATTTATCTTATGCAATATTAACATAGGCTCTAGGATGCCCTCATTAAAGTTTACTTTAATCTCACCCATTGGAATATCAAACTGAAGTGTAACATCATGATGCCTAGAAGTAATATTTATATAACTAATATTATTTTGATTTATATCATTACCCTACTAAAGCTGACAGTTGTGACATCAAAAAAGTGTAAGATTTCATTGAGAAATTTCATGAGCTCAAATGATTTTTATGGCAGCCTAGTGAAGTGCTCACATCTCTTCCTATAACATATAGTTGGAATTTGTTAAACTATGTAGATGTTCTTTTATTTTACTTTTTTGAGTTGCTCTGTATTCATAACTCTTTATTTGTAGTAGATTATAAACTATTGCACTAACTGTTTGTTAGCTGCCTCTATAATTTTATTTATAATTTTATTTCTTGCTTTATAATATAAAAACATTTTATAGCTTATTTTAATCTTACTGTACATACACATCTTATTTAGACTTTTATGGATAAATCTGACATCATAAACTACACTCATAATAAAAAAATCCCATAATTTCATGAGTTTTAAGTTTCTTACTACACATTATGTTGTAATTTTGCTCTATTAATAAATATCGCTATTTGAGTCTGTGCTAACATTGATACTGAAAACAGCAATCAAGTTCCATAGAGCACAAATAAGGAAGAGTTTTGCCAATATAGTCAATACTCTCAAGTGATATTGAGTCTAACATAAGCCAGTAAAAACTGAAAGGTTCAGAAACTTCGTATCTGAGTGTAGCACATGCATTAAAAGGCATCAGAATGGTATAAAACTTGCTAGAAATAAAAGTTATATATACACGTAAAATAATAAATAAATTAAGCACATGCACTATGTGCATTTTGCTGACTCATTCACTTAAGTGATTACTAATTTAAATATGATAAAAGGTATATAAGAAGTAGAATTTTAGATTAAGAGAGTAAGTTATTATACTTAAATAGTTGAACTTATTTAATTACTAATTAGTAGATTATAAATTTTAAGCTAGCTGGTCATTTATTTTGTATTTAGTTGTAGTTATGCTCATGTACCATACCTGAATAATATATATCTTAGTCATCATCAATTAGATATTTTATTATAGTTATTTTACCCTCTAAGTCTTGCAGTATTGAGACTCACCCAATTTAATATAAAAGGTATAATTTTTATCTTATCTAAAATCTTATATAGTTTGCTCCTCAATTTCACCTAAATTTATATCAAAGCTAAGCTCACAGATCACATTCTTTACAGCTCACTCAATATTCCTTATTGAACAATGTATAAGCTTTAAAAAAGCAAAAAAATCTAATTTTTACCTAAGTTAAAAATCCACTTTCATCACGATAATAACTCTATCTTTCAAAAAAAGTTTCATGTGAGAAATATGAAGAATAGATGCATCATAACTTTATAATATTGTGCACTTTTTTTGAGAAAAAGCTCATAAAAATATTATATAAAAGGTTTAAAAAGCAACTGCAGAGGGATTCAAAGTTACTTACAAGCAAAAAGAAAGACTCTATAACATATGACTCTTAGATTAGAGTGATGTCATTAATAAATATAAAAATAATGAAGGGTATTACTATTAGGGCAGAGGCTGTAAACACAAATGAGTATGTCATACTCATTATAGTTATGATCATAAGTGCTAGATTATATTAATCTGTGCAACTGTTGTGCTCTAGCTATCTACTACTACACATAAAATGATTATGCTAAATAATAAATTAATGCAGAAAAGTTGCTTATTAGGCTAAAAACTGAACTATAATATGCAAAAAAGATAAAAACTAATAGCATGATTATTATTGGCTGTCATACTAACTAGCAAGCTTACTAATTATAAAAAGATATCAATGCAATGCAATGGGCTATTAAGTAATCTATATCTAAGAACTATATAAAAGTAAATTAAGAAAAATCTGAAGAATAAAATCAAGTAGTCAAAAGCATGTCTAAGATGTGTCAAGTATAGTGATCATGTAATAGTTATCAACTATTTAAAGACTTTGATGAGTACATTCACACTTTTAAGCCTTACTCAAAGGTTTAATTTAAACATGATATATAAGCAATATATTCTATTATCATAATTGCCATCAAAACTAGCTTTGCACAATCAAAATTAAAGGGCTATTTATATAGGCTTTACTTACTCATACAATTATTAAAGTGCATATTACTGCTCCAAACTGTACGACAGGAAAAGCTGATAGACGACAATATTGCTTTTGCTTTCATACTTCCTAAGTAGCTATCAAGTGATAATATTACTGCTGTAAACTGTATCTCTAAAAAAGCCAGAAAAATACAATATTGCTGTCTTTTTCCATTATGCCAAAGCAGCTGCTGACTAATAATATTGCTATCTTATAATATATCTTTGAATCAGCCAATAAATGTTGATATTGCTCCTTGCATTATATATATCTTCAATTTATAGATAAATATTAATATTATTTTTAGGCCTCATCTTTTAAATTAGCTCATCCAATATTAATATCGTTCTTTTTTTACTTTATCTCTAAATTAACCAATAAAAGCAATGATATTTTATCTTTTTATATTGATTAAGTATGAGTTTATAATTCAATTTATTACTCAGTGAGAATAAATAGAACATAAAAAAACAATACCCTCAAAGGTCAATGCATTTACAAGTAATCAATATGAAATAAAAAGATAATATTGAAATAGAAAGTAGAGGGATGAGCTGGCTGAGCTTGATACTCAAACACTAATTGGGAGCAATAATAATAATACTATATTTTAGCTTTTATATCACTTTCAATTAATATATCAATATTGCTTTACTATAGGCTAGTTCTAGCAATCAAATTCATTATCAATAGCATTCAAATAAGAGCTATAGGAGCAGTACCTTAAGTCAGGGCTGCAAATTCTATTATCTATTAATGCTTAAATAGGTTCTAAAATCCATCTCCTTATTCATTGCAATATTTATGGTTCAGCACTGTTCATGAGAATAGAGAGCTTCATTCTGTCTAATTATTATTAGCATGCTCTATATAATGAGGTTTTACTTATAATATTGCTTCAGATTAGCTAGCTTCATCATTCAAAATCTCAATATTGATCTGCTTCTGTCTACTAAGTTTAATTGCTGAAAGCTATTGTCTATTATATTTCTCTAATGAATTAGAGTATTGTGGTTGAAGGGGCTCTATTATCATATTGTAACTGTTAATTATTTTTTATTGTATAAATACCTAATGCTCTTTGTATTATCTTCCTCAATCATTTATTTACAACTATACAACTGAAGTATGCTAGTTACTATTTTCTTTGACTTTTTTATTACTGCTCACACTATTATATAAAAAGAGGGTTTTGCTAAAAAGGTTATTAAGAGTAAAAAAAAAATGTGATGTAATAAAAACATAAAAATAAAAAAACTAATTAAAATAATAGCAAAGTCTTCTCTGCCTAGACTGATTTAAGTTTTTCTTTTTCTCAGAGCAGCTTAATCATTCATTATTAAAAGGGAATTCTTTGTCATCTTTAAAAGATAACTTATTAGTTATTAATCTCAAAGACAGATCAAGATGGAGCAGTTCTTATAAGTATTAAAAAAAAGTGTTGTTGAATATCAAGAGCATCATTGTGTGAAACACTATTATAATTTTTAATAAAAATGCTGTCAGAGATGGCAAAAGTCTGCACCTCTAGCTTTCTGCTTTCTAGTCAGATTTTTAACTTTAAGGAGGTTATCCCATTTTTTATTTGCAATATCTGTAAAGCCTCACTTCAAATCCATAAATATGCCTTATATCTTAGGCTTCTTTATACAAGCTAATTTTGATTTAATGCATGATCAAGCTGTCCTTAGCTCTCTTTTGTAAAGTTTAAATAAGCTCATGATAAAATATTAAGCTTTAAATTTGATCAAGTAAAAAATACACTTATAAACAATAGCCGACAAGAGTTCTTCTAGATTAAAAAAACTTCAAGTAAGAGCAAGAGTAATAATTGATTAAGAGAATAAATCAAAGAGATGAATTAAAGTTGATGCAACAGAATTTAATAATTATGAGGTCATAAAGTTATAAGAATTATAAAGCATATTTTTAAAGATATTATAAATATAAATCAGATGACTAAAAAATGTGCAGCATAAAAATCTTTAAAAATAAAGATGTGTATATAAAGATTCCTTATTAAGAAAATAAAGTCGAGTGAAAGCTATTACTTTTAGAAAATGATTATAATTAAATGAGCAAGATTTTTACTCTTATTGAAATAGCTTTAAGATGAATCAAAATAGAGATTAGGACCTTAATAGCACTATATCAATAATCAAAAAAGAGAGGTAAAAAACTTCTTTAAATGCACTCCTCACGATTGAAAGTTCTGCAAATAGCTAAGAAAAAAGTGATATCTTAAGCTATGTAAAGTAATTGAAGCCCAAAGAAGTTCTATATTACTCAAGTGAGAATCTTCCTTCTTTGAAGCCTTTAACAAGAGGCTATATAGATACAAAGAGAAATAAATAAATTCTACACAAAAGCAACAATACATTATCTTTTTTAGGCATCTTTATACTATATTATGTATTTTAATAATCTTTAGAGCAGTCTGCTCCACTCTGCTTCATAAATTCACACCTCTATAACATCAGTATAATATCATATGATATCATCATAATATAATAAGGCAAAATATATATAGCTTTAAAGGTAGTATAACTCTTAAATTTAAAATCAAATCAGAGCTCCACTGAGTGATCAGAAATGAGGATGTAGAGCTAATTGATTATGAACTAAGTCTACTTGTCCTTATATGCTATACGCCAATGGACCAAATTAAATTAAAGTTATCAAACATATAAGTTCTAAGTAAAACTACAATAAATTATATTTAAAAAATTAAATTAAAAAAAAGTTAAAAATATAAGTAAAATAATTCTAAGTGCTGTCTGCAAGTTTTATCTATGCATGTAAATAAATAAAAAATGTCAAAAATATAAGTAGTATAAAGAAATAAAAGAAATAAAAGGGTATGAGGCTATATTTAAAGAGAAATTTAAATAATAATCTAAAAATAAAAAGGGAAAAAGTTAAGTAAAAAGCATAATTAAAACAATCAAAGAATAAATGATGTGCTGAATTCCACCTTTAGCTTTTTATAAGAGAAAAATGTTGTACATATGATAGATAGAAATAAATAAATAACTAAAAAGATATAGTATAATAAAGAGGCAAAATAAACACTCAATGAGGTAAAAGATAGATCAAATAATAAAAATGATAGATAAATGAAAAACATAAGTCTAATGAGACTTTAAGATTATTGTTGATAAAGATGATGAGCTTTTAAATCTATGTGTACATACTAAACTTGATACATTATTAACTACTTATAAATTCTATGCATCTAATGTTATTATATAAAATTGATGAGATAAATTAACAACTCACTAACTTTGATCTCTTCTACTCTGAATCTGCTTTTTTAGTCTCTCTCTTTAACATCTTCTTTAGTTCCTTCTGTGACTAGCTAGTGATGATAATTCACAATAATTATCTACAGTAAAAAAAAACTATTACAATATATGTAAAAATATGAGGACTTACTATTATATAATCTTTTCTATTCATCTATCTATCAGTAAACTCTTCACCTTCACTCACAAAAACTTGAGATTAAAATTATAGTAAATAAGAAGATACTCATGTGTAAATAATAAGGTAATTTAAAGAGTAATTATAATGAACAAAAAGATGATAGAATAGAAATCAGAAAGATATCAGGTAGTGATAATATAATTTATAAGCTCAAATGAGGAGAAGTAGCTGATGCATTAGTGAAGAGAGGAATAATGAGAGAGGATAAATTATATATGCTGAGATGATTGGCTAATGAGAAGTAATACTTAATTTAACCTGAGTAGAGTTAAAATGTGCTGAATTGAGGATTTTAGAAAATAAAGAGGCATATAAGTCTTAATATAGTAGACAGTGATAGTAGTTGAGCTATATAACATATATCACATATATATTCATTGTATATCTCAATTATCTCATGTTTTAAGTGCTTTTAGTCTAGTTAGCTATAGTTTTGACTTTATATAATGAGTTTAAATATTGAGTGATTCTTAAACAGACTTTTGTTTATACATTTGAAATTTATTTGAAGATTTTAGACAGTCTTTGATTGTTTACTTGAGGCTCAAGCTCTTTGTTTAAGCAATGGCACAAGTACACACTAAGATAACATTAGAGTTCTAAATAATTTTAAAGTATGATAACACACTTACTATCTATCAAACAAAGTACTCATGTAAATGTACAATATAGTCATTTTTCTATTACTCTATAAATAAAATAAGATACTTATGTAGTAATACACAAATTTTAACAAGTTATAAACTCTGTCATATAAATTTTTGACACTATCTCTACAACTCTCATGCTGCATCTATTTATCTACCACCTCTACTACTTATCTCTATCTTATATCTCTTCACTAGGCATCAACTATGTTTTTTTTTATAATCTGTCTTGCTTCTTAATAATGAAGACTGAATCTCCACATAGTCTACTATTGTGTATTATAATAATTTTAATTATAACTCTGATATTCAAATACTTGATACTATAAAGATCATAAAGCAACCAATACTATCAGTGAGATCTTACACTTTAATATAACTTCAATCATAGGGTCTCTAAAAAAAGACTCATCTAAACATGATGCATTCAATGTCAATAAAAATGACTTTTTAGTGATAATAAAGCAATATAAGTCATTTTTTTAATGGCTCAGTGAATTCTCCTCTTAATGGTAAGACTAATGTCAGTAAGAATAGTGAACTTACTTTGCCTGAATGTCTTATAAGTGATGAATTGACTATCACACTCTAGATTAAGATGTCTGAATGCCACCTATTTAAAGGTTGATACCAACTATTCATTTCTTTTGGGGTTTTTGAAGGGTTTATTTCCCTAGTCTCTACAAATCAAATATAAATAAAAAGTACTATTATAATTGTATGTATAGTATGTATTCATATATTATAGATTATAATGTAAATTTGCAGTGATGTGACATAGCTTATATCAAAACTTATAAAATATAGACAAGAGTGTATCTAAAAATAGAAAACATTTTGAGGGGTTAACAGTACATATAATGATCTCTATAGAGCTCTATGCTCATAAGCAGTAGCAAATTCTTAAGTTAATATATTACAATACAAAGAGAATTATAAGTATAAGACTTATCTATACTAAATTCCTAAATGTTGAAACTAGAAAATCTACAAGTGATGTAGTGCAGTATAAATATATAAATATACTTAGAACAAGTCTAATGAACCCTACTTACTGAGTAGTTTGTTCATGATCAGTCAGCCAACTCAGTATATCTATAAGCTAAGCTGAATATTAATAAGCCAAGCATGAGTAGGCTAATAAAGCTAGTCATGTGACTGATCATGTGCCACATCATATGACTATCTATAAATATGCATTTAGGCCTCAGTTTAGCTTAGTTTAAATTAGCTGGTGCAACTAGTAGATTTTTGAAGACTAAGTCTGGCCCCTTATTTGAGTTTGCAAAGTTTAGTCTTTTTTTATTATAAAGCAATACATTACAAGGCTAGTTAATCCCCTTGTAATATAAATAACAAATTAAATAATTAAATAAACATAGTCATCACAGCCATCATCTTTTATATAATCAAGTTCTGATTATGCACTCTTATGGGACTATCAATATCTATCTTACAGATTTGAACATTAGATTTGCTTACATCAAAATCAATATTGATAATAATAATAATTTTGTTATTAGAATTTATAGTGATAATATTAATATGTTCATCATCTATAAATATATCAAAATTGATATTCAGAGGGCTCAAAGGAATGAATGCTATGATAACAAATTAACTGGCTATAGTAATGGGGCATCTGTATAAGCAATGAATGGGTAGCTATAGATTGATGAGAGATTTACAGCAACTCAATACTAAGAGAAATGTAATCAGATGAGACTGCATATGTGGCAGATGATTAAAAGCAGTTTAAAAAAAAAGGTAGAGAATGCCTTTTTAATAATCATTATAGATATGAATGTTAAACTTAAAATGTCCCTAATGAAGCAAAAAAGTCACTGAGTGGATGAATTCATTATAGAATTTAGAACACTGATGACAAATATAAGATATAGTGAGGAGGTAAATATTGAATTCTTTAGACAGTGGCGTAATCAGCCTCTTATGAGGAAAATTATAATCACAGGAGAAGAGTCAGAAAATTTAACTGATTAAATAATGAAGACTATTATACACAACATCTATTATAAAAAGAATGAGATGTAGGGAAGGGCTCATAGTGGCTAGATTTAAAAGAAGTCAACCACATTGATCAAATCTTATACTATCACAAAGAACTATGTCAAAGATAGCAGTGGGCAAAGGAAAAAACTCCTGGATAAAGGATACACATATTACTAGACTAAAGAAAGAGTTAATGAGCTAATAAAAGTAGACACAATAAAACAGTACTGCTTAATCATTTGCTATAAATGTCAGAGGCTCAATTATATTATGCATGACTATTGATTATAAATCAACTTTAATGAGATAAACTAAAATAATATTTGGACTCTTGTTCTTAAAGAAAAAAAAGATGAAGGCAAACAGAAGGAGTTTATTGAAGGCTCTTCAAAGGATTTTTAAGATAAAAGTGACTAAATAGTATAAGTCAACTTCTAGAAATTAATTCTCTATTCTCTCAGATGCAGATAAACAAAGCACAAATTTAGGCATATTTATATATAATTTTAAAATTACATTCTTTATAGCTCAAACATTGATTGTAAAGACAAAAGAAGTAATACTTAAGTACACCAAAAGTGTGAGAAAAGAAGACAAGCTTAAAAAGATGATGATAGAGCTCAAAATTGTAGACACTAGGGTAGTATTAATGGTCAACACTTTATTAGATTCTAGAGCAATAGACTCATATGTTGATAATGTATTTGTGAAAGGAAATTTGCCCAACATATGGCAATTAACTCTATTATAGTCTATAATGTAGTAACTTGATAATTCAATTAAAAAAATCATTGACTTCATTATAAAAGTAAATAATCATATCGAATGAGCTACTTTTGCTGTCATAAATCTTGAGAGGAAAGTGATGATAGTCAAAAAATCTTAGCTTTTATTATATAACCCTGAAATAGATTAGAAGATGAATACAATTAAATTTACATGATGCTTAACTTAATGTATAGTTTAAAAAAGAATAACTTAATAGAAGCAGAAGGCTAAAAGAATGCCTATGCTTCGAGAAGTCAAAAATAATGATGACAGTAATCATGACACATTCATAGAAGTAAAAAAGTGATTAAGCAATAGTAGTTATAGATATTTCAGATGAAGAACAATTAGAAGAAGGAGATTATGTCTTTTTTGTATTCATAGATTCTCACTATATAATAAATGCTATTGAATCTAAGGTGATCAAGATGGCATTTGAGGCTAATAAAAAGCAAAAATAAATAAGCTTTAAGACTATATTAAGAGGGCCTTATAAGGACTTCTTTGATATATTTTTTAAAGAAGACTTTAATGAATAGCTATCTCAAAAGAAGCGAGATCATGCAATCAAGTTGATAGAAAACTGAAAACCTTTTTTTTAATTAAATATATCTTTTATTGCACGAAGAACAAGAATATTTAGATGAATTTATAGAAAAACATATTCAAAGTGAACATATTCAACTATTGAAGTCTCTAATGACTTTATCATTCTTTTTGGTTAAAAAGAAGGATGGTAAATTTTAACCAATGTAGGACTATTAAAAATTGTTACCTTCTCTCTCTTATTTTTGAACTCATTGATATACTTAAAGGGGCAAAATTCTTCATAAAGCTAAATATCTGTTAGGGTTATAATAACATTTGAATAAAAGAAGGAGATGAGTGAAAAGCAGCTTTTTTAATAAACTGAGAATTATTTAAACTATTAGTCATATTCTTAAAACTAATTAATAGCCCTACAACATTTGAACCTATGATGAACTAAATTTTTAGAGAATTGATTTTAATAGGGAAGGTTATCATCTATATAGATGATATTCTTATTTTTACTAAAACTTTAAAAGAACATCAATAATTAGTTCATTAAGTTTTAGAAGTACTACAAAGGAACCACTTATTTCTGAAACTAGAAAATTGCAATTTTAAGAAGCTAAAAGTACCCTATTTTAAACATCTCATTAGCTAAAACAACATCAAGATGAACCTAATTAAAGTAACTGAAGTAAAAGATTGACTTGAGCCAAAGAACATCACTAAGATTTAATCTTTCACTAGCTTTTTAAACTTTTACTGATAATTTATCAAGAACTTCTTAAAAATTACATGACTCTTGAACAATCTTACTAAGAAAAGATAGAAGTGGCAGTAGGAATTATCGTGGTGAAAATAGTTTTTCAACTTAGGTATATATCAGATTTTTCTACTTTCTCAAAATATACCTATCATTCGATGTGTGGGATATTCTGAAGATACTTATGAAGCAAGATTGTAGTGTTTTAGTATTGAATGAACAAGGGATTGTAAAAAATATTTTTACATTGATCTGAGCAGAACTGAATTTACAGTTCAGGAGGATGAGCAGCAAGTAGTAGTCATACAATAAAATTGGACTGAATGAAAATAAAGCTTCAAGAGATGTCATAGGAATCTTAGGCATTATGACTTAGCTAATTTCTACAAGAGACTTTGACTTTACTTAAGAACTTTGAATTTCTCTACTAAAAAGAAATCTAAGAGAATCTGAGATTATTTTTCAAGGCACTCTCAAAAGCCCTTCTTATATACCTTTTGGCCCACCTGCTTAATAAGCAGATCAGCTTGATTTTCAAATGATTGCTAATCATCCTGAATTTTTCAGCTTATGCCATCATTTTCTTCCAACTTCTTTATCCTTCTATTTTTCTATTCTTACTATTTCTAGAATATTCTTCTACTTTCTTAAATGATTCTGCTCATTCAGATACCTCCAATTCCTTTTAGAATGTTCTTGATTTTTTATTGCCATTATTTCTTCTAGAACATTTTACTTCTTTCTTCAACTTTTCTAGTTATATCCTTCTCTACTCATTTTTCTTGAACATTCTTCAATGTTCTTTACCTTTCCAGTATTCTCTATTTTTAGGTAAAGTCTGTCAATAATAAAGAAATGTTAGATTCTTGGTTAAGGATAGTAATAGTGATATTTTTGAGGCTAAAATATAAGCTTATGAATAAAAAAAGAGAGGGGAGAAGAGTATTTTTAAAACTTGGTTTTTTAAATAAAAATTTAATTTAAATCTAAATAAATCTAAATAAAATCTAAAATTGAATATCTCTTCTTAATTTTGGCATTAAAAAAAAATGAAAAAGTTGAAAAATGTGATCAGGATTTAAAAAACACGACAGTAAAAACAGTAAAAATTATAATCTAGGTAGAAATTTGAAATTGGCTAGCCCATTCTTATATTCTTTGTCTCTGCTTCCTATCAATTTTAGATTAATACTAGACGAGTATGAGTATTTTGTCTTGTAAGTCTGATGATGGCTGAATATGGTGAAATAGCAGCTCAGCAACTACGCATTATTAGCATGCTTGTTTCTCTAAACTTTTCCACTACAAACTCTATCCATGACCTTTAATACTGCTTCACTCATGATATAGTGCCACGCAGTAGGATTTCCTCATTGAAGATGCTTTGTCATGCTTTAATATGAATACCAACTTCTATTAGTCACAATAGTTTATTCAGAAGTTGCTAGATGCTATCTATTTTTAGATGGGCATTTATGGTCATATATAGATTGAGAATGTCAGTGATAGATAGTGACATAATAAAAATAGGTGTAAAAATGATCAATAATAAGCTTACCATGATGGAATCATTTAAGCTTCTTATTTTAAAAGTCAAGGAGATAGAAGATGAAACACAAATTTAAATATGAAGGTGCATTTATAGTTTAAGAAGTGAAACAGATTTTAGAGCATTTTGTTCTAGAGCAAATGAGTGACTTGTATTGCCCTTCATCTATTAGCTGAGTTACAACATTTCTAGCTAATTTTCTACATATTTATGACTAAAACTATATTTAAGCATGACAGTGGCATTGTCATCGATATTGATAAACTCTCTATGTAGAAAGCTCTATCAACTAGTCATGCAGATTTCATTTTAGGAAACTCTTCATCTATGACATGATATTTACTAGAAGCATCACTTGTAAAATTTATTTTTTTTTCTTGTGGAGATGATAAACTAAAAGCATGAAAGGTAAATAATTTGACACTCCTTCTATATTCCTAAAGAAGCTGATGAGAGTCTAGGAATTCATCTTCAAGATTGTGAACTATGGCTTTAACTATGCTTAAGACTAATTGTGGTGAGACATTGCCATCTCCACTGCTGGTGCAGCCCTTGATAGCATCCAAATTTCATGGTCAGAATATTAAGACACAATTTGGTGCAATCAGAATGAACAGGCACACATTAGATACAATGTTTGGAGGGTAAAACTGAAGTGTGCTGTGCAAGAATCTGACTATAATAATAATGACAATAGCAATAATGATAATGACAATAATGATGTAGATAAATATATAGTCAGCACTAAACACATTTGTATAGTTTATCCATCCCATTTTATGCAGAGATTTAATATATAAATGACTATTTCATTAATAACATTTAACTATGACATTTGTTTTTCTGTTGTATATGTTACTCCACTATAATATTAGTTTAGTGTATAATGATATTAAGAAGGACATGCAGTGTGACTTGTGTTGTATTTGCATTTTATATTGAGGATGAATGATTGTATCAGAAAATAGTTATATTTAATCATAAATATGAGTATGTTTCTAATTGATGAGAGACATTGCTTTGCTACTGCTTGAGATTGATTCATTGATCAATCTTGACAATAAGACAGCATGATTTGGCTTTTGTTGATCTTTTTTGGTGATATATGACACTCAAAAATCTATGGCCCCTAACCAACTCCTCAAGGCATTTATGATACTTATCACTAAAATTGCATTTCTTGATTGATAAGAGAGTTTGCTTCAATTTACCTTTTTGGTAATATATGGCACTTAAAAATCTACAACTGGCAGCTCATTTCTCAAGTTGTTTATGATATTAATTGACAAAGTTGCTTTCTCTGATTAGTGAAAAAGAGTCTGCTTTACTTGCCTGCCTCAATGATAAAAGACTTGGTTTTTTATTATTATTAGGTTATAAAGAATGTAATAAAACATCAGTGAGCCTCAGCAATAATTATACACCATTAAAGGTATAGTTGTCTAATATTCAGGTTATTTCTCAACTCATTTATTATAAGTATTGGCAAGCTGAACACAATATGGACTGATCAAACACTCAAATATTATCTTTAAATTTCATGAAAGCTGCAACATGTTACAATGTGACATATATTTACTTTAAAAAAAATTTTACTTTGAAAAATTGTTAAACAAAAGTGGGCTTTATACTGCTCAAATTGTGTTCATATGTCATCAAGAAAGTTAATAAGAATTATAAAATATAGGATTTTATTTTCAATCTATAAAACCATCTGCTTTGTTACTGTTGATGTTCAGAGAACATTGTCATTAAGCATGAGATGAATAAAAGGCTCTGTATCTTCATGCGTTAAAATTTATCAATACTAAAAATATCAACACAATATTTTAAAAGAGAAATAAAAGTAAATTAGAAAAAGCTTAATTATGACATTAAGAGCTGTATGTTAGAGTCAATAGCAAGATCACACCCTTTAAGATGTGGGCACATTATTTTAAATAAATAGCTCACTGTGATTGCAAATGGATTAAAACAAACAAACTCTCAACAAGTATAGAAGATATGTGCTGCTGTCTATTAGTCAATAAAAGTGATGAACCAAAAATTATGCATTATTATGAGAAAGTATAGGTTTAGATAAAGGTAGAAGTATTGAGCATAGTGAAAATAGATGACTAGCAATGCTAGGAGAACAACAATGAAGTGTATAAGTGGACACTGCAGTCCAAAAGCAACTGTAGATACATGATGAATAAGAGAGAAAGAATGCACCTGCAGTCCAAAGTGAGCAACTGGAGGAATAGAGTGCATTTGGCTACAGGTATTTATGCTAGAATAAATAATAGAAAGTGAAACAATGAATCTGAGACATAAGAATAATAACACAATGAGTGGCACTGTGGCATAATAATTAAAGTAAAACATAATAGCCAATGCCATCAGAAAGAAGGAAACAATGGACAGGACATCTCAAGACATTCTAGACCATCTCAAACAATGAAGAGATGATGAATCAATGAACAAGGGAAATAAAATCGGACAAATACTGAATAAAATGCTACAACATCAACTAAATCAATACACCCCATGATGAGACATCTCTTCAAATCCAAATATCACTTATCCTTCCAATCCCATCAGTTTTCTATAAATATCCACCTTCTCAGGAGGAACTATCTTAATGAGAACACTTGCAACTATCTCCTCTGTAGGAGTATATAGTGGTTGAATGACAACAGCTTCTACCTGGTCACATGGCCAAAAGAACCTCAAGTCCAAGTGCTTCATCCTTCCATGATGCTCTAAATTCTTGGTCAAACTGATCATAGATTGGTTGGCAATGTGAAGGATAGAAGGGCCCTTGACTTCAAATGATGGATCTAAATGATCTCCCTGTCCACTCCAACTGCAGAAATGAACTCTGCTTCAGTAATAGACTGCGCAATAAATCCTTGAAGCTTGAAGCTATAGCACCTGTATCAATGCAAGCACATATCTACTGATAGATCTTTTATCATTGAGACTACCAATAAAATTGGCATCACAGAATAATATGAATAGCTCAAGCAAATTGGAAGGTCCATAAGGGAGTTTGCAGTCCAATGTGCCCTATGAATAAGGAAATAAGTGCTTGATACCTTCTAATAAGCGATGCTAGGGCAGGAATTGAAGCAGCAGAGCATAGAGATAGCATGAGATATTTTAGTATGAATAAACATGGCTAAAAATAGCAGAAAACCAACAGCAGAGATGTATGGCACTTTCTTCATGTTTTTCTTATTATTATCAGACTTAGCAAACATGTCAGAAGAGAGTTACACTCTAGGTAGGATGGGCATATTGACTAGACTAAAATCATCAAAACTATAGCACTGTAGCATATTAATGATGTATTAGCTTTGGGATAGAGACATACGTCGATTGGGGCGATCCTTAATAATTTTTATGCCAATGAGTGAAATGCTAAGACCTAGATAGCACAGATGAAAGGTGGAGGTAAGTTCTGCAATGATTTTGTCTAATCTCTACTGTTGTCTAAGTAGATGTGTTTAAAGTCCATCTGCCCAAGCATGTCCTTCAACTCCTGATACCACAGCCTAGATGCTTGCTTGAGATCAGATATAATCTGGTTTTCTTTGCTCAAATCCTTCAGGCTGCTTTATGCAGACTTTGTATCAAGTTTCTCATTGGTAAATGCATAAAAGATGTTAACAGAATGTAGGTGGAAGCCTTTAATTGCAGAGAGAGCAAAAATAGTGTGAATAGTAATGAATTTGGCAGTGGGATCAAGGGTTGCAAAATAATCAAAGCTAGGATGTTGACTGAAGCCTTGTAGCACTCATCTGCATTAGCACAATTTAGGGCCTACTTATAAGATGATAGTTCTGCCATCCCTCATTAATCAATTTCTCTCCATCTAATACAACAGGCTCCTCTAGTGAGCTTGAAGCATCCTCATGGTCATCCTCAATAATTAAAGTTAATTCTGAGGGTTTGATCTGCTCCCTGCAGGCACTAGGTATACATCTCTAATGAGTGCTACAGCACAAAACAGCAGATATTAGATCAAATTGAGGAGGATTGACAATGGGAGGCAAAATAAGATAAAGAGGAGGAGAGAGGATATGCTGGATGTGCCAAAGCATCAATTGTAAAGTAAGAGGATCAGGATGAGCTAGAGGCTGAGGAGGAGCATCACCATCCCTCCAAAACTGATAGTGGATTACCTTTAATATCCAAATGTCTAAAAGCAATAATGATCAAGCAGGAGGAGGTGCAGAAAAATAGTTCTTGGTACCAAAGAAGTAGCCTCATTAAAATCAGTGTGTTCAATTATAATAACCTTCCTATCAGGGCTTAGCTTAAGCCTAACCCCAAACAATCACCAAAAGGGAGTTGAGTGTCGAGGTGTCTTATTGTCTCAAAGCACAGAGCTTTATGCTCACAACTGTGGGGAATGTCCAAGTTAATATTATACAACCAAAAGGTAAGTACAAGAAGGCGAGCTTACCTGTGGCAAATTCTCAAGTGCTAAAAACTGGAATACCACAGATGCTGCACCGCAGTATAAATATATAAGTATGTTTAGGGCAGGTCTAATGAACTCTGCCTGCTAAGCAGTGTGTCCATGTATCAGTCAGCCAACTCAGTGTATCAGTAAGCAAGGCTGAGTGTGCATCAGTCAGTCAAGCATGAGTAAGCTAAGTAAGTATCACGTGATTGATCACGTGCCATAACATGTGATAAAATATAAATACACATCTAGGCCTCAGTCTGGCTAAGCCTAGATCAGCCAGTGTGACTAGTGGGTTTTCTAAGACTAAGTTTGGCCCCTTGTCTGAGTCCACAGGTGTCTGGTCCTCCCATATTGCTGGGTGATGCATCACAAGGCTAGTTAACCCCCTCATGATATAGGTGACTAAGCAAGTTGCATAATCAGAAAGGAAAAGAAAATACATAGTCATCACAATACCCCCCTCTTTAAGAAGTTTCATCTTAAAACCCAATTGTCTCTTTCTATCTTCAAATTTTGCAGATGTGCCCAGCTTCTGCTCAGTCAATTAGAGTAGTTATATAAACTCCTGAATTTTTATTCAATGAGCATATGAATGAAATTTCAATGCCAACCTGAATCAAAATCGACTGGATAGATCAGATGTTAGCTTCGCTAAGAGGATTACGACGAACACTGGACAGCATCGAGATAATCCTGATGAAATTTCATAACAACTCACAGTGCACCGTGTTTTACCACGTTCGTGGGTTCTCACATATTTTCTTTAGTTGGGTAACTCTTCCAATGAACTAGGTATTCTAAGCACTTCTGCCATATTCTACTGTCCACAATTTCTTCCACCTCATACTCTAGGTCATCACTTCCTCTTCTAACAATTAGTAGAGGAGGAGGGTGAGGGTGACGTTCAAAAATCTCATCAAGAATATAGAGTTTTAATTTTAAAACATGAAATACAGGATGAACCTTCATCGATTAGAGAAGTTTCAGCCTATAAGCGTGACTTTAGATCTTCTTTGTTATTAAGAAAGGACCAAGATGATGGTCAGACAACTATTTCATTGATCGATCAGTTGTTATATTTGATGCATCAAGCCATACTTTATCACCTGATTTATAATCAAGTGCTTCCCTACGATGAGTATCATAGAACTGCTTCATGTCCTCTTGGGCCTTTTTAAGGGCCAACTCTAATTCCTCACGAACTTTTTTCATTCTGCTAACAAAGTCATCCACTGCTTTTACTTTGGTCTGCATGTGGGGTTCAAAGCTCATACATGGATGATAACCATAATTAGCAAAGAAAGGCAAGACATTCATTGAAGCCTGAACTTTGTTATTGTAGGTATATTCTATAATAGAGAGCCACTCAGTCTAATCATCTTGATGATAGTTTACAAATAGGCAGAAATATTGTTCTATTTCTTAATTTATCTACTTTGTCTGTCCATCTGTCTGAGGATGATAAGCCATAGACAATATTGTCTTTATCCTCAGCATTTTGTTCAGTCACCTCATAATTTGAGATATGAACTGAGGTCCCAGATTAGATGTAATTTTTGATGGCAAACTATAAAGCTTCTAGATGTTGTTACAAAGCAATCATGCAACTCCTTCAGTGGTTACTGTAGAAGTGGTCACTATCGTATGTATCATCTTTGTATACTGGTCGGGTACTATCAGAATCGAGTCATAGCCCTGACTATCAAGAAGGCCTACTATGAGGTCCATGGCGATGTTTTGCTAAAGACCAGATGGTATCTCGCTAGTGTGTAAAGTTCCCATTGGCTTCACCAAAAAAACCTTAGTGCAATTGCATCTATCGCACCCTTTGATGTATTTAGCAATATATACCATCATCTTTGGCAATGAATAGTCTTGTGCTATGAATTCATGGGTCTTCTATCTGCTCAAGTGTCCGGCGATGAGCATATCATAGAATGATTCTAAGACTACCTTCTGGCAAGTCTCAGGGACGTAAACTTTGCCTTTATGTAGAACAAGTCCCTCACTATTCTTATCCCAATTCAATAGCTGACTCCTGTCCTTTATCATCTCTTTCATCATCTCATCTTCCTTCTGTTCCCTCCAGATCCTTTGTAGTAAGTCTAAATTTATAAGATAAGTCATATTAAGCCTAATATACTCTAGCCTTAACAATATGATGTTCTCATTGTCATTGTCTCCTTGTGGGTGATTGGCTCATCGAGAAAGGGCATCCAGTTTTCTTGATAATTTCCCAAACCTATGCATTAAGTCTAGGTTGAATTGAAAAAGGAATAGCGACCATCTGGCTTGGCGCCTATTGAGCTTTTGCACCTTCATGAAATATTTCAGATTTTTGTGGTCAGTAAGTACTGCTACCAGATTCTTTGCTCCTTCAAGATATTGCCTCCAATTCTCTAGAGCCCTGATAATTGCAAACATTTCTTTGTCATGTATTTTGTAATTATGCTCAGCAGGGTTTAGGCTTTTAGATAAATATGTGACTAGATGTCATTTGCCATCATCTCTGAGTTGAGATAAAACTGCACTAGTCACATAGTTTGAACTATCAGCTTCTATGAGGAAAGGTTTGCCTGCTTTGGGGAATACGAAAATAAGTTCAGATATGATAATATCTTTAAGCCTCTAAAAGGCTTCTTTCTCTTGATCTCTCCACTGCCATTTTTATCCCTTCTTCGTGAGGTCATTGAGGGGTCGCGCGATATTAAAAAAAGTCCTTGATGAAGCATCGGTAAAAGTTTAAAAAGCTGATGAAAGATTGAACTTCTGTAATGTTCTTTAGCTCAGGCCAATCTTTTACTCCAGCTACTTTAACCAGATCCATCATAATCTTATCTTGGCTAATAATAAGTCCAAGGTAAGGTACTTCTAGCTTCTCAAAATTGCACTTCTCTAGTTTTAGGAACAAGTGGTTCTTTCACAACACTTCTAAGACTTTGTGAACTAGTTCTCGATATTCTTCAAGGGTTTTGATAAAAATAAGGATGTCATCTATATAGATGATAACCTTCTTTGTCAAAATTAATTCTTGAAGAATTTCGTTCATCATTGTCTGAAATGTTGCGGGGCTATTAGTCAGTCCAAAGAACATGACTAGTGATTCAAATAGTCCCCAGTTCATTAAAAAAGCCACTTTCCACTCGTCTCCTTCTTTTATCCAGATATTATTATACCCTCAATAGATATCCAGCTTCATGAAGAATTTTGCCCCTTTAAGCATATTGATAAGTTCTAAGATAAGAGGAAGTGGATAACAGTTTTTAATTATCATTGCATTGAGCTTTCAATAGTCCTGTATCGGTCGAAGTTTTCCATCCTTCTTCTTGATAAAGAAGAATGAAAAAGCCATTGGAGACTTTGATGGTCAGATACGCCCACTTGTGATATGCTCTTCTATGAACTCATCTAAATGTCCTTGTTCTTCTATGGACAAAAGGTATATCTTGCTGGAGAAAGGCTTTCAGTCTTCTGTCAACTCAATTGTGTGATCCCACTTCTTTTGAGGTGGCAGTTTATGAAGTCTTCTTTGGAAAATATGTCAGAGAAGTCCTTGTAGGGCCCTCTTAATATGTCCTCAAAGCTTGTCTGTTTCTGCTTTTTATTGGCCTCGAATGCCATCTTAGTCGCCTTTGATTCAGTGGCATTTATTGTATGGTGGGAATCTATGAGTACAAAAAGCACATAATCTCCCTCCTTCAGCTGTTCTTCATCTGAGATGTCCTCCACGATTGTCTCCTGATTGCTTTCTACTTCCATGAACATTTCATGATCACTGTCATCATCATCATCAACTTTTTGAAGCTTTGGCATCTTCTTAGCCTTTCACCTCTGCTGATCTAGCTTCTTTCAAACTACACATTGAGTTGGGCATCTCGTGAACTCTATTTTACCTATTTTTCAGTCGATCTCAAGATTATATAATGAAAGCCAGAATTTCCTGACTATCACTGCTTTTCACCCAAGATTTATAACAGCAAAGGTAGCTCGTTCAGTATAATTATTGACTTTCATGATGAAGTCAATAACTTCTTTGATCGAATTGTCTGAGTTCTTTGTCTCATCAGCATTGTAGACTGAAATAGGGTTAGGCAACTGCCATGTATTAAACAGGTTCCCTTTTACGAATGCGCTATCAACGTATAAGTCCATTGCTCCAGAATCTAACAAAGCATCAACCATCAACACTGCCCCAGTGTCTACAGTTTTTAGCTCTATCTTCATCTTTTTGAGCTTGTCTTTCATGCTAACACTTCTAACATGCTTGCGTACTTTTTTTCTCTTTCTTCGCAATCAGTGTTCGGGCTGCAGAGGATTTTATTTCAGAATCATGTACAAATATGTCTAAATCTACACCTTGTCCATCTGCATCTGAGAGAATAGAGAAACTATTTCTGAAAGTCGACTGTGTACCAACTAGTCACTTCTGTCTTGAAAATCCTTTGAGGAGCTCTCAACGAACTTTCATGCTTTGCCTTTTTCCTTTTCTTCTTTGAGAACAAGGGCTCAGATCTCATTCCAGTCTATTTTGTTGAAGTTGATCTGCGAGCGCAGTCATGCGCGATGTGGCTGGGCTTCCGACATTTATAGCAAATGATCAGGCAGTGCTATTTCATTGTGTCTACTTCCATCGGCTCGTTCAACCTCCCTTGTGGTGGTCACGGGACAACATGGCCATCCTACATCCTTCTTTGTCCTCCACTGC
>SGPL01000367.1:0-33888 GCA_004802705.1 Bondarzewia mesenterica | reverse complement strand
GGGAATAATGGACGCAATGCACTCACCCCTCCGACCTCGACGAGATTGAGCGCACGTAGTGCACTCGAGTCGAGGCGCATGTACTGGCCGAGATCATGCATCCGGATGGCCCAAGCGCCATGGTTCGACGGGTCTCCAAGGAGTGAGAGGTACGCGAGCAGCGCGGCAATCGCACCTGGTGCAGTGGGCAGATTGAGCTGCGCTGTCATCCGTGCAGGTGCAGCATGTCAGCGCGATGTAACTTGCGACCAGCTTGTCATGAGAAAAAGGAGGGAGGGGGAAGGAGCTCACGAATGGCGCTGGAAGAAGCGGTGGTGGAGGGCGTCAGGAGACGCGTGAGGTCTTCTTCTACGTGTTTAGGCGTGAACTCGCCTGCGCACACAAGGACGTCAACAAAGCAGCGAGGACGAGCAAGTTGGTATAAATATATGCATACTCGGTTTTCGCTCTGTGACGACAACGCCGCATCGGTCGAGCACGTCCCTTAGCTTTTTGAGATCAAAGTCACGATCCGTCGTGCCCGATGTCGTCCCAGTCGGGATCAAAGCCTCCTTGACACCCAATTGGATCACCAAAGTCTATTTTACACCACATACAATGAGTCAAATCAATAAAAAGAAAAGAGAACGCTGGAGACAAGTGCACACGCACCTCGGTGTTGGAGAACAGGTCGTTGTCCACAAAGTCGGACACGCCCAACTGCCGGAGACTCGCATCGGCAAACGCGATGCCGACAGTCTTGTTCTTCGATTTGCTGGACGATCCGGGCACGGAGGGCGTAGACGCGACTTTGATGGCCATGACCATCGGAGCAGACAGGATATCATTGTCTACAAAAAGGAGATCCTCGACCGCCGATAAATTCCCTGGGGACGCCTATTCCTCCGGAAGACAAGACGTCAATTGCATACCGAACTCGGCGAAGAGAGCGAAAGAGAGCGAACGCACCTCCTTATCCAACAGGAACTTCTTCGCCTTCCTCCCCTGACCAGGCTCCGGCACCCAAATCTCCACCTTCAACTGCTTCACCGTGAGCGCGTCCCGCAGAAACGTCTTTGCGACGCTCGCAGAGAGGTTGACGCTGGGCAGACCCGCCGCGCGCCCGCCTGCGCCGAGGTACTTGAGCACCGAATTGGTGTGAAACACGTGCTGCGCGACGTACAACGCGTCGGGGCCGTGGGCTGTATAGAACCCACCGTCGTCGCCGTCCTTGTCCTTTCCCCCTGCACTCCGCGCAAATAGTCGCACGGTGCCCGTCGTCTCGGGCGATTTGGGCGGCAGCCTGGAAAAGAAGGTGCAGAACCCAGGGTCCGTGATCGTGTCTGGAAGAGTTCAACTCGTGAGCACTCCCTTGAAAAATCACAAGACAAGAAGGGACAAACCTAGGTCGTTGCCATCTTTTTCTTTGCCGTACATGAGCGCCATGGTCGATGTTTTGTTGTGAGCTGAGTCTGACGCGTCTGAATGTAGGTACGCGTTTCTTAGGTAAGCAGAGGACCAGCAAGGTTGAGCTGACGTGGAAGTGCCCACTCCTTCTTTGTTCGTTCAAACCACAGTGCCTACATGCAATCAACGCCAACCTGTCTGCTAGCCTCAGCCTTAAGCTTAAGCTTAATTGAGCTGTCCTCAAGATTGCACCCGTGTGTACAGAAGCCGCGCAGTCCCTCCCGCAGCCTCTGAAGTGAGTGGTGCAACATCGATCTGTCTTCCTTTCTTTCCACTCTTGAGTGGCGTTGGATAGCTCCCTTGATTTGCTTCCATGCCCATTATCGTAGGGCGTGGAAACTCGGGGGGATAAGTCGACATATCTGTAGTTTTGCTTTGTTCATGCTGCATACGCTATGTACCCTTTCGTGAAATGCTGTTACTTACCGTACGAATAGTTTGGAAAGGAGACAAGTAAATCGTAATCGACTGTAGTCGGACCACTCGATTGACAACACTCATGCAATCTCCTGCGCATCGTCCAAACCCGCCTGCACCTTACCTAACGTCTCGCCAACGCCACTCAGTCCACCCCCTCCTCTCCCAACAACTCATCCACAATCCGACTGCCTCCCGTCTTCCTTCGCCTCCCTCGCAACCGAAGACAACGACGCGGGGGGCACATACTCCCTCACCGCACCCGCAATCGCACTCGCCAAATCCCCCGATGGCACTCCAAAACGCCCTCGCCAGCTCCTCAATACGACTCTCCACGCTGTCCCCCCCCAAGCCCCTCTTCCTTCTCGCCCTTTACCTCCTTTTTCCCCCAAGGGACACCCATGCCCCACGGGACACCCATTCCCCGCGGCATCGACACCCCCTTGATAGCAGTGACCGCGCGGTACGCGTACCATGCGAGCAGGATGGTGGAGAGCAGCACGAGCACGTACACCGTGCTCGACGTCCGCGTATGCGCCAATGGAGGCGATACCTTGCGCAGTCCCCTCTTCATCGGCTTTTCCGGCAGAGGAGACTCCTTCTCGGGGCTCTCTGGGTTGGACGGCGGCGGGGAACCTGAGCCCGTGCGCGTGCGTCTGCGTGTGGATACCATCGTCGGCGAGTATAGGTTTTCTGGATCGTCAAACTGTAGTAATTTTGAGGGTTGTTCGACTGGGAGATATATAATCTTATGGTGACTAGTGCGAGTGGAATGCAGTGGATAAAATCTTGGACCCTTACTTCCGAGTCGTTCAAATACTAAGATGAGGGGATGCGGTGACGTCAGTCTCCGTCGACGTCATCTCAAAACGCTTGTCCTCGCACGCGGAAAGAAAAAAAAGGCAACGGATAATCAACTAATCACGACAAATAGAGCAATGTGCGTCGAAGAGCGATTACGGGCAAGACCCTGTACATACATCCGCTACGAAGAGCAACCAGACCTGTGCGTTATATGTACTGGCAGTAATAAGTGAGCATAGGAGGATAGTAAAAGTGCGTACAATAGGAACTCTACCTATAAGAATAACCATAGCATCTAGCGAAGAAAACCTTGCCTGAGGCTTCAGAGCTATTAAGTAGGTTCTAAGGATGTGGATCAGAAGAGAACTATCGCAGACGAAGCGGGGAAGACGATCTCAAGTTCTCAAAAGAAATAAAGAACAGACATAAAACAGAACAAAAAGAAGTTTCAACGTCCACGACGAAGAGGGTTAATGTTTTTTTAAAGCAAAAAAGAGTCAGAGCAAATACGCGACACACGCCTACCAGTTTGTTTCCAAAACCTCGATGTAAACCCGTTCAGTGACCCTAGACGAGCGGAGGGCATCACGCGACGTGCGCGACGTGCGAGCGCCGTCTAGTTCTCGAGCAAGTGTCCGCGGTGGTCCAATCCGAACACTGCGAGCATTCACCACATACCGTCAGCTCACGGCATTTCGAAATGGACAAGCAAACTAGAAAACCACTCACAGTTGGCCAACTCCCTCACGCTCAACCCTGCGAGAGCGAAAAGCGACAGCGCATCAGCACCCGAATCTCCCATCACAG
The DNA here is from genome assembly GCA_004802705.1 of Bondarzewia mesenterica. NCBI lineage: Eukaryota > Fungi > Basidiomycota > Agaricomycetes > Russulales > Bondarzewiaceae > Bondarzewia > Bondarzewia mesenterica. Next base: position 30,414 of record SGPL01000367.1, on the reverse strand, counting down.
GAAGAAAAAAGTTGAATTGGAAAAAAGGGCAACTCACGTCCGATCTTCTTTCCGGATCCCTCACCAAGACACCCATCCGCCAAATGTTGCTGCTCCACGACACGTCAGTCTCATTCATACTCCGAGGACATGGATACGTTAAAGGGACAGAAAACGCACCTTGCGCTGCTGCAGGGCGAGCACGCGGTCCTCGATCGTGTTCTCGATGACGAGCCTGTGCACGACGACATCGCGCATCTGTCCGAGCCTGTGCACGCGGTCGAACGCCTGACTCTCGATTGCCGCGCTCCACGCGAGGTCGAGCGAGATGACGCCTGCACCATTAACGCATCAGCCTCGTCTCTCGTAAGCAAAAACGGGAGGAAGGGAGGACGTACGGTTCGCACGGGTGAGGTTGAGCCCGACGCCGCCGCATTTGAGGGACATCAGCATCACCTGAGCCTTGTCCTTGCCCATGAAAGCGCGCACGGCTTTGTCGCGCTTGCTGCGAGACATGTCGCCTTGATACCTGTCGTATCATTGATGAAAGAAAAGGTCAATACACGTTTATGATTCGCCTGCCGGAAAGGAACGTACTTGACGTGCAGGACGCCCCGCTCTGTCAGATAGTCAGAGACGAGCTGAAGGCACTGTGTCCACTGGGAAACAACGAGCGTCTGGGTGGGAATCAATCAGCCTTGCGTGCAGCGTGCGCAGAGTCAAGGTGAACAAGTCGACTTACCTTCTCATCGGGATGCTTCTCCGCCCAATCGGACAACAGCTCCATCATGTGCTGTACCCGCACCCGTCAGCCATGTCTTTATGCACATTTCAAGAGTTAGAAAAAAAAAACTCACCTTCATCTTAGTCGACGGCAAAAACTTGGGCATCAACTTGACCTTCTCGGGAGACAGATCTTCCAGCGCGGGAGTCTTTTTCCCAAACACGACCCTTTCCCCCTCGCTTTCGTCGTCCGAGTCCAGGATGATCGCGCGTTGCTTCATCTTCCCAAGTCGCTTCTTCAACTTCCGGCGTTCCTCCTTCTCCTCCTCGTCTTCGTCCGAGTGCACGATGAAATCGCTCAAGTTATCGTCCGCCTCCTCATGCTCCGAATCGTCCTCCGAATCGTACGCCCGTCGCGCACGCGCCTTTCTCGGCCCCTTGCCCTTGCCGTTCCTGGATGGCCGCGTCGAGTCCGCGGCCTCGGCATCGACCATCTCGACATCCGAGTCGACCTCGATCGGCGCGGAGCTCGAGCCATCTCCTTGGGCCTCAGTTGCGGCCTCCAGCTCCTCGTCCGTGGGCAGGAAGGCAGACCGAGCGTACAGCTTCTCCTTGCTGATGGCCGAACGACAGGCCGGGCCTTCCCACAGATATCAAATTTAGATGCATTTACGGGAGACGTTGGCGGACTTACATGGACGTTCGTTAGCCTTGTATTGCTGCTGATCATTCACGTCATCAACGCGCGGAATGGACAAGGCATTGACTGCTCACCAAGTGAGCATGTAGGTGTCAAAAAAAAAGACAGGGAAAAAAAAAAACTGACTGATACATTCGCGACAGAAGATGTGCGTGCACGGCGTGATGATGGCAGCCGTCATCGTATCGAAACAGATCGGGCATTCCTCGTCGTCAACGGTAGCATCCGCGGACTGCGCACAATCACATCAAACAATTGGTCCCGCATTTCGGCGAAGAGTCAAACTCAACGAACCTGCTGTTCGGCTGCCATCCTCTGCAACGCGACCTCCCGCAGTTTGTACTTCATCCGAACCACGAAGTCAGGCGATACCTCGTTCCGCGCTCTCTCCAACTCCTCGCGCGCTTCAAAAGAGACGTGCGCATCCGTCTCATCAACGGGCAGGATGAAGGCGTCGCCAGATTCTTGAATTAACGAGGGATGAGAGCAGATCTGGCGCAGGCGAAGAAGCATCACGAGCACTTGGTGGTAATTCCTGTAACGGACGAGAAGCATGTGATGAATAACATGTTTACGTGTAAAGTGCTGTTTCATACTTCAATACAGTGCCAGCACGAAGGAACTTGTTGAAGGTGGCTTGTGACTGCGCCTCCACCTGACAAAATCGTCAATACCGCAGCACGCCTGTCCACGGACGGAGCGAAACTCACCATCTGATAAACATCTCTTTCCTCAGCCGTGAACTCTAATTTGGTCAGGTGCACCTCTTTAGACGGCAATTCGATCAGACGCTTGCCATCGAGCAAAGAGTCCTTCATCCTGCGCAACAGCATTTGCTTAAAGATCGCCTGCAATCTGGTGGTCGCAAGTGTCGCTAAAGGTGATGCATTTAATTGAGGAGAGAGACGGTTGAAAGAAGATGGAGTAGCGCACGGTGCTTCTTCTCGGGCCTTGCCACATGTCTGTTAAATTCATCCCAGTCGTACCATGGACGAATCTGTAGAAACCGGAGGAGCGCATACGCGTCGGCCAAGCCGTTGATGATGGGAGTACTGTAGATAGATACGGATATTCAGCAGTCGAGTCAAGCCGTGTTCAGAGCGATAGCATACCCCGTAAGAGCCCATCTGTAGAGAGATTCCAATTTTGTCACGGCGCGAGAAATGCGCGTCCTCTTATTGCGGATGTTCTGCGCCTCGTCGAGAATGACACGATACCACTGAAAATACAAGCATATGTAAGTGGACTGGCGATCATGCATAGCAGAGAATATACTCACTTCAGTTCGTAACAACAGACCCACTAGAAGGCATGTGCTCAGATCAATACACGGTAGCAGCAGCGATTTACTTACACTCCTTCTTCTTGAGTTTCTTCTTTTCAACGACCTCCTCATCAGAATTTTCTGCAACGATAGTGTGTTTCTTGGCGCGCTTCTTCTTCTTTTCCTTCTTGAACTGTTCCTCCGGGTCGGGCCATTCATTCGAGAGTGTCTATGCGCCCAACGAGATCAGAGCATGTACTGACACCTGGGGACAAGACGTGAAACGAAACATACGTGGAAGGTTGTCAACACAATATCATAGTTGAGCAAGTCGGCCGGGCATTTGGCCTTGGATGCGCCTTCAGAGACGAGACAAGTTCAACCTTGGAAATACTCGAACGTTGATTGTAAGAGTGGACGTACCGTGGTAAATGAGACATTTCAGCCCACAGTTTGTCTTCAACTCAATCTCCATTTGCCATTGGTCAAGCAGCGCCAGGGGTGCGACGATGAGAGTCAACTTCTGCGTGGGACTCTGAGGACGATTAGAAACAACTGTCGCTAGCCTGAATTTCATTGACGGGAAGTTAGATTTGAAATGACCCGACGAATTGTTGATGCTTACATTTGGACGGTCTTTGAGAAGGGTGAACAAGTAAATAAACTTAGAGCAAGTTGTAGGGAAAAATAGCATCGACATTTACCTTCCCAAGTCCCATTTCATCACTCAGACACCCACCCTTGTGCGGACCTTTCTCCCTGTCTAACATCCACGCTACACCAATTGCCTGATGAGGCATGAGCGCGACCTCCATGCCAGGCAAGGGCTGGTAGAGCCCGGGAAGGCCGAGCCTCTCCAGGGCATCTTCCACTCTAGCGTTGCCGTCAAACTGTTCCGCATTGCCCGCAGCAATCAAGAACTTGTCGATACTGACAACGATGAAGATCAGCAATTATGAAGGACACGGATGATGGTGAGATGCTCACTCGTTAGCATTTGCTTGAGGACCAACAAACCTGTCCCTTCCACGTCCACACCAGTTCCCGTCCTGGTCATACAGATCATCGTCTGCGGGAGCAATAGGCAACTGCCCATCAACGAACAGATTGGCTCCATTAAAGAAAGGGTCTTGTCCCTCCTGCCCTGTTCCATTCGGAAGACCAAACAGGAGCCGCTCTTTTGCGCTCGGGGATAAGGGTTCGGGCTCAGGCTTGACAGGAGCCCTGTGAAAGCTCGTTCCTGCTACAGCCTGCAGCTGGAGGTGGGCAATCCTGGGTTTCACGTCAAGTTCTGCCTTGCCTCGAACAGCAAGCGGGGAGAGAATAGGTTTGCGGTCGAATGGGCTGGTCGAACGGGCTGGGCTGGTCGAAGTAGCCGGCAAACTCGACGGCGGCAGCACGACGTCGGATCCTGAGGCAACAGGCGTCTGATCACGGTACATAGTTCTGCGCGCAGGAGAAGAGGAATCTGGCAAGCCCATGAGCACGTTGTCGTCGTCGCTGCTGATCGGTTCCTTCTTCCGCGACCACATGTTCGAGTTCGCGAACGGGCTTGCGTAGGGTTCGACTTCCTTCTTGATGAAAGCCCATGAACCAGTGCGCGATACCGTCGTAAACCTTGCGCTCAAACTCGCCGCCTCCTTTTCCTGTTCGGCTTTTTCCCGCTGCAGTGCCATTACGCGGGCAATTTCTGGCTTGGAAAGGGACGTGGACTTGCGCGTGATCCGGCTGATTTGATAGTTCAAATCCGATATGTTACGCTGCAAATCATTTAGGCTTGCGCGCTCAGCTGTAATGCTCTGCGGCGTGGAAGGAGGTAATTTTCCCCACGGGGATGTACGGTTGGCTTGAGAGAGCGGTTTCTTGGTAGGTGTTGACGGTTGAAATCCAAATTCGGTCTTGATCCTCTTTAGGGGCGGTGTGATAATTGAGGACAAATCAATTGATTCGGGTTCTTCATCTTTGACTCTGACCGCTGAAGCGGGTGCCTTGGAAAATGAACTGGAAGGGCGCTTGCGCGGAGAAGATATCATTGCACTGGTACTGGGCTGTGATCGTGGGATAATCCGCTCTCGAGCTTGCGTTCTCACAGGACTAGCACCTGGCGTATGTGTAGGCGTAGAGAATGAGCAGTCCTGGGGCTCCACCCTGATTGGTCGAGAAGGTCGTATTTGATTGGAAGTCGGGGTATTCAAAGTGAAAGAGATCTATGCCGGGATGTAAAAGCTTTAAGCATTATGAAACGATGAACTTTAAAACGCTTACAGAGAAAGGTTCTACTTCTACTTTGACAAACTCATCACCGTTGACACGGGCCACTCTACTTGCTATGTGTTGAGGATAAGATGTAATGTGAACCTGGAGTTAGATGTGTGCAGGAGATGCATCATATATAGACTATCATTCCAGAACGAAGGATGACGGCACGCACCCTGTATGTTGAAAGGGAACCAAACCCATCGGAGAAACCACCATCTTCGGCTGATACACGGTGACAGAGGTCCATGCTAACTCGATTGCACCCTTTCTCGAGACAAGTCACAACGCCGTCTAGTGACTCAACAGTAAGGACCGCCCTCTAGAACTCAAACCCACGAATGGACTCACATCCCCGTCCTTCTTGCAGTTCGACGGAGAACTGGAAAATAGGATCGTGAATTATAGCTGCGAAAAGGAATGCTGCAGACTTACATTTATATCTTGAGGGTATAGGGTAACGTGCTTCCCGAGCTCGAATAAATACGCTACTGGTACCTCATCCTGGAGAAATAGAATCATCAGCATTCCAAGTTTATGCGCTGCTCCTTATTTCAAAGTCAAGATCCGAGTCAGACCCACAAAGTCCGGAGATGCAAAGTCCAGCTCATGTATGTGCCTCAAGGCTCAAAATGAACATGGGAATAACAAGCAAATCTCCAGGACGTTTTCGCCATTCTCATACAGCACAGACGGCAATAGGGAGGGTAGTGGTTCCAAACTTCCAACCGTAGAAGACAATTACGTACCGCAACATCATCTTCCAGACCTAACTGCTTCTTCGCCAGGGCACGAAGCTCTTGCTCCGTGAAGCCCATTCCGCTATGTAAAAAGAAAGAAAGAGAAAAAACTAATGGATCACTGAAAAACGCGCTGCGAATCGTCCTTGTGGGGGAGAATGGGCGTGTCGTGCTGGTCGACGCGAAACACGACGCGCCTTTTAAATTGCTCGCTAGAGACGCCACATTTGGAACTGGCCGCTGCACTATGATTGGGTGGCACACAGACACGCTTTCTCTGCCTTTCTGTTGGCAGTTGCTATCCTAGGGTCCGGCCTGCCAAGCAGCACCCACGTTCATGCGCATGCACATGATCGAGGCAATTCTGACTCAAACTTCTGTCCGCGAATCACAACTTTCATGAGCTTCAAGCACTTCGATGTATGTACCAGTCTCATCAAGGCTGGCCGATACTAGCCGAATGCCAGGCTGTGCTACTAGGCTGACAGTGACATTTTGATATAGTGCATGGGGTTGTACGCACCTCGCTGTGCTCGAGTACAACAGCACTTGTACTATACTAGTTGACATCCGAGTCAGCCTTCCATGATTTCTTTGGCTTCAAGCTGCGCAATTGCAAGGGCGCCTTACTACATGTATTGCCCAATAATCCGGACCAGTGGGTGCATGCACTGCTCTGGGGTACATCTCGGCCGATAGCTTACCAGGATTGCACGTTGAACGTTGAATGTTGAACGTTAAAGTTGACGTCGAACAGCTGTACATCTGTAAACAATAGCTGCGAGACCGTAGTTTTTGTCTACATACCCTTTATGGACGCTAGGTTCATGAAGGTTCCGAAAACAGTAGGAACTCTTCAAATGGCGGAAACTCAGATCCAGGATTGGTGCGCTGTTGTCGTCATTAATGCGGCATGCCTCCCACCTTGTCATGGTGTCTTTGCTACTTGCATGGCAATACATCGATCCTTTCGCCAAATGGAGGTTCACGTACTCAAGGGTGACTGGAACTTCACCAGTCTAACGCGCATTGTGACACTGCAGGCTGTATCACACGAGAGGCGCTCGTCATAAAGCTACTCGCCAGTCACCATCTGACAGCGACAAAGTAGCAACACCACAAATTCCAGGAATGAACTCTTACCTTTTTATTTTTTTGCTCACAAACCCACAATTACTAGCGGAGAGAAGCGAAGCGCGAATTTCGAACCTTCGAAACCAGTCTTTGAAGCTAGACCAGACCACGACTGTTCATGCAGCCATACTTGTTGAGCCGCGGATCATAATTAGCGTGACAAGAAGTGAGCATACAGAGAGGCAATGCATATGCCCAGGAAGGTGAGACCCATCGATGGGGGAGAGCAGAGACCAGTACGGTCATCGCGCTCCTGTGCTCTTCTTGAGCTGCGCCAAAATCGTGTCGATCTCGCCTATATTACGGTCCAGAAGTTTTTGGAACTGTAGCCGTGTACCGAAAAGAGCGAACAATTAGAGAGGAACACGATAAAGAAAGACGGCAAGTCAATGGTCTGACAGCTCAGAGAAATTTGAGACATTTAACGGCGCACCTCCTGAAGTTCAACGGAGTGTTTGGTGTATTTTCCCTTTTTCATGCTTGCCTGGTGGTGTTTTCGAACCTGCGTGCGCATTTCCTCGGCTTGGCGTGCAGCGGAATTGTAGAGTGCAAGCCGTGACTCTACTGTCGGTCTGCAGACACAATGGTACTGTTGGTAGGCGCGAGAAGTCCATAGTGCGAAAGCCTAAAATACATACTTGGGTATTGGAATCTTGATCGTGCGTTCGTCGGCGCGTTGAGGAACAATGTGGGGTAGCTTGGCTTCGTAGATGGCTGATTCTACGTGTTTCAGCGTCTACTAAAACGAGGTCAAGAATTAGAAATAGAATCGGCAGAACTGTCGCAAGGCTTCCAGCGTTCACCTCTGCGTCGAACACGGTCACGATCAACATGGAACCATCCCTGACCCCCACGGTCGCAACCTCCTCCAACCTTACTCCCTCTCCTTCACCCCCGGGTAACGAGACGCGTACCGGAGACAGAAGCTGCGGTGTGACGCGACCGCTTGCTCGCGCCTCCATCTGTGAAGTTTCGCGGCGGAACCACTCGACTGCCGCAGACATTTTGGCGGAAGCGCGTTCGTGCTCCGCTTGGGCAGCGGGATTAGACAGGGTTTGCTGAGACCCTGGGACAAGAAAATCTGTCGCAACTGGGCCGCGTTTGGACGAGCTCGAGTCAGCTTGGTCGCGGTTCTTGGATTTAGAGGCGTAGGTGCGGATGGTCGAGTTAAGTAATAGCAGGCGACTGGGACTAGTAAGGCAAAGCGGGATGCGAAGAGGTGACCTGGGAAGTGACACGCAAAGACATTGTCGGACTATTGACATTCTGGGCGTCGTGGATGATATCGATGAGCAGATTCATGTATTTGATTGAGGCGAAGCCTAACTGCACTACTTATGATGAATATATTAATATTGTATAAGCCCGCCTAGCTCAATCGGATAGAGCGTCAGACTCTTAATAACAGGCGGGTTTCCAAATCAGGTCGTCATGTGATCTGAAGGCTGCGAGTTCGACCCTCGCGGTGGGCTAGTTTTGCTTCATGCTCGAGGCATTGCAATTCTATTCTGTCTCTGAGTAGCCTTTATAGCATAGAAATTTATTTTCCGAGATACATCTTATAGACACGCGTGGGGAGGCAGAGAAGAGAAGCCATATATAACCGCTAAGATGGCAGGTAGGGCTCAAGCAGTAGGGCTCAAGCAGTGTTTGAACCTCAACTTTTGTAAGCTAGAATTTTCCTTGATTTTTTTCCACACAATTTAAGAAGCTTTTGATTTCACGGCTAGCGCATCTTGTATGTTGTGAGGCAACAAGCAAGAAGTCAATAACAAAAAAGCCACAACTCAACTTGTGAATGACCACCGCAGGGGTCGAACCTGCAATCTCCTGATCACATACTAATCGTAGTCAGACGCGATGCCATTTCGCCAGGCGGCCATACTACATCGTTAATCTGATAAACTAATCATGCAGCTTGAATCACACGTTGAACACGAGGCGCGTCGCGCGACCGCGGTCCTCGCGCTTGTCTGATTCTGAAGGCCTTGCAGGACCTTGCGCCTTCCCCATTACCCTCTCTGCACGGGTATCGTGCAACATTCAACCACGCAGCAAAACTTTTAGCTGTATCACGTCACAGTTTACGATTCAACGCACTGCCTCCGAGCCGGCGGATCTGTTTTTATAGCTCTTCTCGAGTTCGATTTGCCCTTAGACTTGCGACTCATACCCATATTTCCATCCCTGTGACTCCTTCTGTAACGACTAGGTATCTCTTCAGTGCGCGTGATGACCGTTTTTTGGCGTACGATTCTTGTATCTATACTCCCTCTGCTGCCTAGTGCAACTTGTTACGATATGGTGCGTGAGTACTCGGGGCAGGGTTTCTTCGACAGGTGGGATTTCTACGGGAGTTGGGACAACTTGACGCTCGGTGCGTCTGTTTTCTATTCTATGTGCACATCATAATTGATCGAAGATTTGGCTGCTCGTTTTGGTGGCAGGCGATGTATGGTGGTTGGATCGAAACTCGGCGTTTGAACAGGGTCTTGCATACACTGACGCGCAGGGACGCGCTGTATTACGAGTCGATAATACGTCGACTGTTCTTTACAATGAAAAGAGGAATTCGGTCCGTTGTGAAGGGCACTCTCCCATGTCATTATACTGACCGCGTCGTAGGTTCGTATCACCTCACATGACTCGTACGGTATAGGCAGTCTCTGGATAACCGACATCACGCATCTCCCGTACGGGTGCTCAGTACGTCCCCCACTTAAATTTGAAGTTCTCAGCTCATGCCTTTTTGTCTGATATCCAGGTTTGGCCCGCACTCTGGACGAAAGGCCCCGTCTGGCCAGGTAGGAACCTCGCATTGTGACGATAATGTATGAAGCCATTGATCGACAACAGATAACGGCGAAATCGACATTATAGAGGCCATCAATCTGATGCCAGCCAACCAATACGCCCTTCATACTCTCCCCGGATGCTCGCAGACGCCCGGGGCTTGGCAGACTGGCCAGTCAGGCCAAATGGACTGTTCACAGCCGAGTGGGTGTCTTGTTGGCGAAACTGCCGCAAACAGTTTCAACGAAGGGTTTGCGCAGGCCGGCGGGGGTGTCTGGGCCACCCAGTTTGACGTCGCGGGTATATTGTGAGTACATTGGAGATCCTGACATCTGCTGTATGAGCACATGTGCTAAAGACGGGTGCCTTTGCGCAGTATATGGTTTTGGAGCGTACGTCACTTGCCTGTGCCCTTCGCCGCGTCTGTGCTAATTTTGGACGTTCTGCATAGCGCCCGAACATTCCCCAGTCGATCTTGCAAGCTACCTCCACCTCAGCGATCGACATCACAGATTTTGGCACTCCGTCAGCGAGTTATCCTGCGTTTAGCTGTAACATCCCACAGTTTTTCAGCGCCCAGCAGCTTGTGATCGATATTACGCTTTGTGGGCAGTGGTGTGTGTTGTTGTTGTTTTTCAGCTGTGCAATGGCACAAAGGAGATAATGATTCTTTCTTTTTTAGGGCTGGGCTGCCGCAGGTGTATACACCGGCTTGCGGAAACTCTGGACCTACGGGCCGTTGTGTGAGTAATTTTTTACATCTCATTCCTCACCTTTTGGTGGTCAATACTCTGTTCATTGACGCCCGTTATCCCTTGTTCGCAGTATGATGACAACGTCGTAGGCCTCGGCACGCCGAAATACGACAACGCATATTTCGAGATTTCCTACATCCGGGCGTACACGACCGGCGGGCCTGCGCCCACTCCCGCAGCAAGCGGTGCCTGGTCGATCCCAAGTGGCTCCACAGTCGTTTCTGCTGTCGCGACGCCCACGGGCAGCGGGGCGGCTGCGTCGACCAGCCTGCCAGACTCTATCAACACGTCGCCGAACGAGGCCATCAAAGGAGCGGATTGGGCGGACGTGGGCGTGTTCATGGCATCCCTGGTGGGTTTAGTGTCGCTTGGGCTCGTGTGGATGTGATGAGCTTCATTTGAATCTCCACTGACGCATCGCTTGCTTGGCCATTACATTCGGACGGACTTAACTGTTTAATTCGGGGGATGGATTTTTTGGAACTGACGACAGACGGACTGGAGCCTCTTGATGAGGACGGGACTGGAATGGTAGCGATGATTTATTCATGACCTTGATACGCCTCGTAGATTCCCCGCGAACGAAAACTGATCACGGTACCTACTTTACATGTATTTCATTGGAATTATTCCCATAGAGCGTTCACTTTGAAAGAGACGTCAAGGCCATACCTTCCGCTTGTCTTTGAGGTGACCATAGACACTGCAATATATCTACTGCCTGTTCCTTTTTTTTTGTACTCGTGCATTGTAGATGCCCATAAGCAAGAAATATTACAGTATCAACTCGGGCTGCGCTACATGTCGTGCGTGGTCCATCGGGAAGGCCAGCGGGACCACGCGAGTCACGGAGACTTCCGGATTGCCCGAGCTCTGGAGGCAACAACGCACGAACACTCACTGACCTTCACCTGCATTCGCCATGTCTTAGTGCGTTGCGTGCTTCACGTCCTCTAGATTCACATTAACATTCTTATCGTTCGCAGCGTCATCCTTGGCCGGGCCATCAAAAGCGAGTATCTTGCTCTCGGCACCCTTTTGACCACTGCAGGGATTTCTTATATCGCCGCATCAGGCGGGAGCAAGGAGTCTCCCAAAGGGTCATTACAGGAGGTGAAGGATTCCGTGAAGATTGATTCGAGCTCCAAGTGCGTGTTTATGGCTTTTTTCCTTGTCTCTTCGGGTGCTGACGCGCTGCCGTGCAGGGAGGAAGAGAACTTGTACGTGACTTGATCCTCTCATTTTGTTGTTAATGAAGGTCGACGGCTCATCAGGATGGATAGCATCAAGAACTTCATTGCAGAGGAGGAAAAGGCGTCAAAGCACTGAGTTGCATGGGGCGCTGTTGATCTGGTGTGCCGGGCGTGCATGTAGAGGCTCGCACAATACAATTTCTGCTCTGGCATCGCCATTTCTCTATTTTGTGTCCCGGTGTCCCAGCAGGCATCCACGAGCGCGCATGATGAACTCGACAGTCTCAATAAATGCATTCTTTTTACTTGACAAATGTTTAGCGAGATGGAAACGCAGCGCTTAACCGGTGGCTGAAATTGCATCTTCGCTTCTTGAACTCGTCTCTACCGCAGCAGGCTGTCCATCTCTTTCTCAACCTACAACGTCGAGCATTGTAGGCAGTGTCAATCGTTGAACGTCCAATGCATCCGAATTGCACAAGTTATCGACCATGAATACCGTTGCCACGCCATCGTCGTCTGCGACATCCAAACGTCTTCCGAGTACGCTCTCCATAACCACGATTGGTCCTCGACCACTCCATCTCCCAACAATCACCGGAAACACCACTCACGATGGACTCTCACTGAATACCCCACATACTGCACCCTTGGCATCCACCTCCGCCTTCCCTACTCCCATTCCCTCAACCCCGGCCTCTTTCGCGGCTACGCGCCGCAAATCCCCCAGTCGTCGCCAGTCCTCCATCTCGTATCTGCCACCAGATAGCGCGCGTCATTGGCGCGTCCGCTCGCCTACGATGGCTGCGACGCCGGTGAGTGACAAACCTCTATTAGGACGTAGTGTGTCGTTGTCGGCGCGCGGGAATGTGGCGGCCGCGAGGGCGAAGGAGAAGGAAAACAGACGCGCTTCCGGATCCGCGGATGTGAGAAGTTTCGAAAGGGCGGCTTTAACACTTGCAGAGAAGTGAGTGCCGTTTAAAATAAACGTTTTCAGAGGTGGAGATTCAGCGAGATATTCTCGTGCATAATGAAGCTCTCCAAGTTCAAGGAGGTTTGTCTAAGTACGGGAAAGACGCCATGATATACATGCGCGGGGTTACTGAATTGCATGGGTTCTCCGTTGTCAAACTATGTCTTCCGTGTCGAATGATTATTCCGCAGCTTGGCGTCCCTTTTGACTGACCTCCTTTTGTTTTCAGACATGCCGATCTACTACATTTTATCGCTCAGAAAGAGTCCAGATGCCTCGAACTTCGCTCCCAGCTCACCTCTCACGAAGCTGAACTCCTGCAACTGAAACAGAAATGGGAGCGCATCGTGCATCGCGACTTTGGCAAAGCCCTTGGGACTCATCCAACTCCGTCTCCCCAGCTTGCTGCAGCCGCATCCCCCAACCCTGCCGCAACATTATTGTCAAGCTCTGCACCTCCAGGTAACAGTGCTGTTCTTGACGGGATTGTCGAAGGTATGCAGGGTGTAGGCAGGTTACTGGCCGCGGGCCTCAGCACTGCAGGTCCCGCCCCAACAACCTCATCTTCAGTTTCTCAAATCCGTACGCCTTCACTCGCCGCACGCCCGTCTCCTTTCGCGAAGCGCACAAAAGGACATGCAGCACACCAATCGACCTCTTCTTCGTCAACATATACGACGACGACCAGCACACGTCTATCTCAATCTTCTACGTCTTCGCTCGGCGAGGATGCAACCTCCTCCCTGCGTTCACTCAAAGAACCTTCGGACGACGGTGTGCAAGAACTCATTGTCCAGGATACCGGCGCGACGCCGACTGTGAGCCCCAATCCCGAGTTTGCTCGGCGTCATTCGCCACAGTCTGCGGCTACCATCTCATCGGTTTCGCAAATGGAAGATGCTTCGAAATCGAGGATTTATCGTAGGAGGTCGCGCGAGGCACCGTTGGTTTCGTTAGACGATGATGACGATGATGCTCTATCGGGGAGAAGACCGGAGATCCAGGACTCGGAGAGCGTGAAGCAGACGCAAGCAAGGAAGCGGGCGAGTGTCAATGGGAGCATGTTGCCACCTGCGTCGTCGATGCCGGGTATGGGTTCGTATACGTGGGTCGGCACGGTTGGGAAGAAGATCGAAGAGCTGCAGAAAGGACAAACGTATGTCCCGCCATTTCGTTCTTTGTGATGAAGCAAAGACCTGACATGAGACGAATGTAGATTTTCTAAAGGCCAGAAACGTGCATCCTGGTTGCTATCTGATGTTTCGCAGTCGATCTTCGCGGCACTTTCTTCGTCAAGTTCGCCCCCGGTCGCGATTGTCTCTCCTGGAAACGCCGGCTCTCCTGCGTCTGTGCATGGGACGACAGCGCGGCAGTCCCCACTGACGTCTACATCTCTCCTTGATGACGAGGACGAGGACGTATCGTCGAGCCTCAACAAGGGTCTCGGGCTCGTCCTCACCCCTGACTCGTCGGCATCCAGAACGCCCTCTCCGCTCAAGCCGCACGAGCTTAACAAAACCACGACGACAACGATGCAGCTGCCTGAAACGCAAGAGAAGGCGGTTGTCGATGATGACGAGGAGTGGAATTGGTAGATCACTTTCTGAAATCCTTTCGTCCTTCTTGTCAGTGTCACTACAACCAGTATCACATCATTCGCAATCCTTCACAATTTTCACACTATTTATCCTTCAAGGTTATTCACCCGGTAACAACACTACATACAGGGCCTTGGAAGTTGATTTCTTGACATTATCATTTGTTTATAGACGTGCCCCGCTGCGCTCGTGCACCCGCGATGTTCATGATGTTCACGTTCATTCATTGGATATAATTACATACCTTGCTCAGCAAAAGCTACAGCGCTAAAAACTTTACTTGTTCCGTGAACTTTTCGAAACATGGAAGAATAGAATTGATGTGAGTGGAACGTGTGGAATGTTTTCAATTTGGTTCCGCTGCGGGCAATATCCGAAGAGGTTCGGGGTCCAGAATGATCAACTAGAAACACCTGTGCTGGCGAAGCACTGATACCTTCTTCTGCGTCCGTCAGCCCCAGGGGCGCCTTTTGCTTCTTTTTTCTTGTTCTTTCTTTATTCTCCTTCCCCCCCTCTTCCGTTGACTCGAGCGGTCGTTGTCGCCTGCGTTAATTGTGGTGTTCGAGGCATACATCCTGCTTACATCGGTTGCGTCTGCCCCGCGTAAAGCTTCGGGTTCGTATAATTCTCTTGAAATACTGAGATCGAGGGAATAGCGCTGGCCCGCAGCACAATTATATTGCAGGTCATAGTTTGTGAGTCCTGTGTGTCTATATCATCTACATTTCATTTTGCGATCTCCATCGGTCTTGGAAGTTCGAGTCTACGTATTACCTCCGAGTTTCACACCTGGCTTAAGCGGCCCCACGCTACTGTGACGCTGCCATCGCCTCAGGCTCTGTGTGGCGTGACTGCATTCGAAGATATCAATGGATTAGCTCTCGTAAGTCTGCTGTGAAGTATAGAGCTGGTCCATCTCTGCTGAACCGCATCATGCTCGCGTGTTTTGTTCGACGGATCGGTGTGCAGTTGACATGGCGCGGTGTCCAATCCAACAGACCCGCACCCTTGTGTGTGGTTTGGATGGTATTCAGTCGCCGTTCGAATGGCCCATGTCTTCTTGTTCTACTGGCCAGGTTGTTTATTTACGCCTGTGACTGGTTTCCCCTCGTTCTTGTACGTGTAGGAAGCAAGAACATGAGATCTAACGTGTTTGTGCACAGATTATCGTAAGCGCTCTTCAATAAAGCCGTCGCCTTCTTTCCTCTCGGCTACCGTCTCCCTCGATCAGCCCCATCTACAACTCAAGGAGCTCATGACAGTATGTACCACCCTGCCCAACCACCCGCACAGAGTCAGCAGTGGACGCAGTATCCTTCCCAAGGCCCTGTCTCTTATGCTTCTGGGTCTGCAACTGTGCCACAAGCGGGTAGGTCTCGTCAATCGTCAGGTCAGCCTTCAGCGACCGCATCGATCATGATGTATCCCGGGGGCACTTACTCTGGTCCACCCTCTGGTGCTAGCCGTCCAGGCCAGCAGTCCTCTACTAGCTACCCTGGCCAGTCAACGGCGAATGCCTATCAGTATCCCCCCGGGCGGCTACCCAGGCTATCCTGGTCAGGCTCCTCCGGGGCCATATACTGGTCAGCACAATTCTAGTGGCCGCCCTGTGCCGTATAGCTACCCGGGTCCGCCTCCTGCACCTCCAGGCGTGAACCCAAACCACTGGGCTTCTGGGCGATGGCAATATCATCCGCCGCCTGCAGGATACCAGATGCCCGTCTCCACCGCCAGTGCTGCTGCTGCTGCGGCGGCGGCGGCGAGTCGCAACAGTGCATCATCTTCCAGACCCAGTGGTGGTCCCGCACGTGCACCTGCATATGGCCCTTACCCACCTCCATCAATGATCGGTTACAACATACCTCCCGGCTGGGGCATACCACCACAATACTGGCAACCGCGTCAAAACCAAGGATCGGAGGATTATTGGAAGACAGAGTTGAAAGAGAATGGGCTTGGATTGGAGAATATGCATATCAGGTAAGTTTGTCTCGGTGTGGCCAACGGAGGTAGGTTGAGATGCGCTGATGGTCATTGGATCATGTAGGCAGGACCCCCAACAGGATCAGAGTAGTGATGGGCAGGCACCACATACGCCGTGGACGTGGGTGCCGTCGCTTCCGACCCAGGAGGATGAAGATTCGACCAATGCAAGTGAGCGTCGTCCATCTGCTGATACTCGCAACAACACAGGTCAAAATCAGAGTCAACGCATGCAACCCTCGGCTTCTTCTCAGCCGCATGGATCGCAGCCGCGGTCTACATTGTCCCCGCCCGGTCCATACGTACCACCATCGCAGCCGTCACAGATACAGCCTTCGTCCACGCAGTCCGGACAGTTAAGCAGTAGCACTCACCAAGCTTCGCAAATATATTCGCTACCTGCGCCGACACCCAGTAGACCGTCACAGACCTCGACCACGCAGGGAGAAAGTTTTACTGAGGTGATGGAGTTAAGGCCGACGTTCTCTCCTAATATTGTTCGCACGCCGAACTATTACGCCAACTCACGCCGATCTAACGCAGACACGCCGTCGCGTGTTCCGCCTCTTGTCTATGGCGAATCTCAGTCCTCTTCGAATCGAGGCTTACAGCGCTCGCATACGATGCCGAACCAATCTTCCACGCCGACGACGAGCATGACCATTAACACAACTACCAGCAGTTCATCTCGCGCAGCGCCGATCTCACGACAGCAATCTATGCCCGTGATACCACCTGACACGCCCTCAATGGAAGGCTTGGCTAATCTAGCTTACTTTGCTGAAGAAGCGGAAGGAATACTCAGTCCTCTTGTCCGCGTCGCGCCGATATCGCCTCCATCGCCCCCGCGTACGAATAGGCATGCGCATAGATCTGGCTCTACGCCCTCGTCTACCATCTCCAACCGCCATATGCGCCAACCGTCGCGTAGCCCAACGTATCCCTTCCCCAATGGAGGTTTTTATGAGACAATACCGGAACGATCAACTCCGTCTTCGTCATCTACAACCACGAGTCCGCGGTCGTCTTCACGGACACGGAGCACCTCGTCTTCGACCCGCACGACTTCTAATCCACCGTCGCTGCAGCCGTCGCCACACCACCACCATCACCACCATAATCACCACCATCGACAGGAACATAGGGAACACCACGAGCCGCTGCAAATCTACGCGTCCCCGTCTGCCCATTCTCGCTCTCAATCTCAGTCTAGACGAGAGTCTCAGGCATCTTACTCTTCTACCACTCCAGCGAGCGCTGGCCAGTCACAACCCCAATCACAACGACAGTCTTATGCTTCCACGCAAGCTACAGGCGGTGGAAGCACTGACCAATCGCAGCCTCCTTCCCAGCGCCAAGCTTACGCTTCTTCTCAGTCTTACGCCTCTCCTCATGTCTCCAGCGCCGGCCCATCTCCGGCCCAGGCCCAATCCCAACGACAGTCTTACGTCTCTGCCCAATCTCACACGACCAACAGCTCCAGCACAGGTATATCGCAAGCTCATTCTCGACAGGCTTCCGGTTATAATTCTTACTCGGGTTCGAGTACAAACCCTCTCCCCAAGCCTCCTCAATCCAGCAACTCCTCTCTCCCCCCGCCGCAGATGCCTACCCCGCCACAGGGTCGGTGGACGCGTAAGATGCGCTGGGGATTCTGGAACCGCCGCGGAGACTATCTGACGACGGACATGCGTGTGGTGTATGCGCCGCGGGAGCACGCGAACCCTCCAGACTTAACGGGCTACCCTACGCCGACGGAGGGCTACCGCGACCACCATGGCACATTCGTCAGGTATGAGGCTTCCAGGCCTGAGTTGCAGGAGAGTCTGCCCAGCAGAGGCGAGCCGCCGCAGCTGCCTTACGAACGAGTGCGTGTAGTCCCATTTTCTCTTTCTGACAGTTTCTCGTACAAGTTGCTCATTTTATCTTCCACAGTTCATCACTTACGTGTATATCTAAATGAAGGACGCAAGAAAGAACCTTTTGACCAGCAATATCTACCATATATCTTATCACTGTCTCCTTGTAAGCAACTCAGCTCTTATCGTCTTGGTTTTACCATGTGTTCTCGTTACTTTGCAGTCTCGTTACGTGTATGTCTCTGAATCGCTGTCAATCACAAGTGCTCCATCCAGCACGTCTATTCTCATATTCCACAGTCATGGCAAATACAACAAACAAGATCTTACATCTCCAGAAATGGTCCGAATGAGAAGAACGAAGTCACAAAAAGAAAAAGATGTGCATAATGGAGGAAAAGACAAAAAATACAGACGAAAGGCTGGCACGAACAACGGCGATGCACCTCTCACAACCCAATACCACCATGTGAATCCCTCATATGATCATAGATACCCTGACCCATAGGGAAAGTGCCCAAACAAACCCAACAAGTATGTGTACGGCAACGGGTGCATGTTATGTGATGGCATCCTTCAGCCTTTTCGATATGTACCTTGCATCCAGGACACTGCTTAACGTCGTGGTTCTTCTTCCACTCCTCGAACAACCTGTCGTTGCCATCCTCCGATCGGAACAGGTAACACCCTCGTGGTACTCGATATGGCAATGTGGGCAGATACGGCAGACACACGACGGGCACGTCAGCATCGTGTCCCGTGGGCCTGGCCGGTGGATCTGCGGACAATCGGGGGTGGGGCAGTAGAAAAACTCCTCTGGCCTAGCTTGAATATATGTGACGTATGCCGCATGTGCGACAGCGTCGAAATCACTAGGAGAAAGGACGCGCCGCGCAACAGGAAGGGGTATCGGATTAGTGCAGGTAGCTTCATTGCCCAGGCAGTGCAGGGGGAAAGACCTGTTGTCAATCGCTGACTTCAGATACCCCGCAACACAGCTCTTGCACCAAGCATGTCCGCATGCCAAAGTAATCGGTGTCGTTGGTTCTTCGAAACAAACGGGACAGACATTCTGGCCCCGCTCCCGCTCATCGTGATGTCGGCTTTGTGCGCGACGAACGATGTGTTGCACGTCCTCGTACACCTTCTCGTCGCCTCTCACGCGGATGAGAGAGCGTTCCAGAGAGAGCCAGATGGTCTGGGAGCCGTACTGCTGCCGCAGCGCTAGAAGATCCGCGTTCATAAACAAACCAATCAAGCGGCCCTTCAAGGGGATATTAAATATCTTCTGTCCCCGAAGGAAGGCGAGCTTTGACAAGATGATCTTGCCCACAACGGCGCGCTTGTGAGAACTTCCAACGAGCCTAAGTGTTCTCCTGATGCGGTCAATGCGAATGACGATGCCCGGATGCTGGGTCTGCAACTCTGCGAAGTAAGCCTGGCCTGACTGACTGCCGAAGAAGTCATCCCAGGCTTTGCCCGTGCTATCCTTCAGAACCTCGCCCTGTACAAGTTCGTCCAATTTTGCCTTGATCTGGCCAATGGTTTTATTGTCATCTGCGAGTACCTTGATAACAACAGTCTCGTCCCCAGCGGGCCTGTTAGTACTGTCGACCTTGCGGATTTGCGTGCCCTTCGCAAACGAGGAAAGGGAGTGTCGCAACCCTTCGATGTCGCATGAGATGACATGATACACTTCTTTCGANATCAAGCGGATGATGGACTGAGAGCGGTTGATCCAAAATTTCTCCTCGCCCAAGGCTCTCTGCTTCCATCCCTTGAGCTCGCATGCGGTCTTTGCAACGTCCGGAGACTCAAATTGAGCCCAGCCACGTACAATCCCGTCCTTATACGGCGGTTGAGAAACCTCGAAGTAGGTCATCGTACCGAACTCCCCTAGCATCCGCTGAACAGCATTGACACCGAAATTTTGGGCCTGGTAGTTGGGGCGGGAGAACATGATGCCATAGGCCGAAGTCTTTCCGAACCTTTCAATGTCTTTGTCCTTGGCATTGGCAGGTAGCCCCTCGAAGCGGACATTAAACTGTCCGACGCAAGGCAATCCTCTGTAAGTGCAAGAAGTTATCCAATGCTTTCGCATCGTATAACCATCGGCAGCCTTCACCGCCGCCAACGCCTCTTCCTCCGTGTCGTAAGCCGCAAAGCCCGTGCGACACGGTATATTCCAGTTGAAACGGACATGACAATCGCGCAGCCGCTGCTCTTGAACGGTTCTACCCATGGAGAGGCGTACTCCAATCTTGACGCCGAAGGCTTCAGCGTCATCGAGCGCTTCGACAACAGCCGTTGCCTGGGCGGAGTCCAGCATTTGGACACTGACGAGGCTTGACGGTGTGGCATGCGTGCCTTCACGAATCCTAATGTCCGTGGCCTTGCCGAAAGGCTTCAAGAGTTGCTCCAGTTTATATCTCGTCACGCTCGGAGGGATATTGGACATAATGATCCAGCGAGATTCAAACGCGGTGATGACCTTGAAGACCGAGAACCCCGATCCAAAGCTTACTCTTAAGGGATCCGCAACGGTGATTGTGATCTCTTCAGGAGGTAATCTTGGAGGACTCTCCGCGTGTGTTGGCTGTTCGACTATCGTCAACATAGCATTACGTATACAAGGCGAGATCAATTATACCATTTTCGACCGCATCGTGCCAGAAAGCGCCTTGGATTCAAAAGAATTTTGGCGAGGAGAAGCATCTCGTTCTTGAGGACCATTGAATCTCTGTCTGGACACAGATAGGCCAGGGGGTACCATGCTCGCGGAAGACTCGACTACATTCTGTCTCAGAGAAGAGATCGTGGAATTATTGAGTGCTAGACATGGATGACAACAATGGAGCGTACCGAATCTTTTGTAGACATAATTTGTTCACTCCCATGCGACAGTGGGGGGCGATTCGCAGGATTGTTAAAGGCAGAAGCGTCGTGCTTGGGAAAGGTAGTCTACCGGAAGATGAATATCAGGCAAACAGTACCATTACGAGTTGAATTCACCTTCTCTCGAATTGGAAATAGCTCGATTTCTTTGGGCGTTCGATGATCGTAAGGGCAATTCGTACCTCGGGGACAGTGACCACGGTAAAATTGCAAGCACATGCGTCGCGGAAGGTCGACACCATTCCCAAATCTCCGCGAAGGTGAAGAGCTTGTCATTTTCTCCCCAGCTGAAGAGAAAGGCGGATCCGTGGCCATCTGTAACTGAGATCAGTCTCTGGAAAGGGATGAGCGCCGGTTGCAAAAACGCACAGCAGTCGATCCAGTCTTTCTATCCAGTGAGGGGCGCTCAGCGTCCCCAGCTCTGAGTCGAGAATGTTCGGGCGGCGTGGCTGCAGGAATAGCAGCCTAGCGACTGATGAGTGGGACCTTTACATCGACATCACTTGGACACACCTTTTCTTGCTCCATCAGAGCCTGATCCTCGCCACTGGGATATTCATGGGCATACCAGCATTGACGCGTCATACATTTACCTTGTAGCCAGTCCCGGCATATACCGTAGGGGAGGTCAACGGTATCGACGACCGTTGATTTCTGCGCTTGTGGAGGAACATGGGTATTATTCTCAGTCGATGGTGCAGTCGGAATAGCCAAGCGCTGGATAAAGCACCGTCATTGTGAAGCAAGGATAGACGTCCCACGCAAAAACTTACGGGCTGTGTAGCAGCTGTACCAGATGCAGCACCCTGTGCAGCGGTAGTGCTGATAGCACCTGCCGATGATCTTCCCGCCACATTGAAGACTCCATTCTTCAACGATGGAGCATAGGGAAAGGTAACTGAGTATGGGCTGAATGATCACCTCAACGGCTAGACGTACCGTGATCATTTCCACCGGGGATTTCGTAGGGGGGGGGAAGTTGATGGGCATATGAGCAATTTGACCCTCTGTGACAACGGCCATGACACCAATCTCGACAGACATCAGGCGGAATAAAAGGTAATTTCTGTGCTAGTGGTGGTCTGTTCTCGTCCCTGCCAGCAGGCTGTGTGATGTTATTGATCGCAGTCACCTGTGCCAGTTTGAATGAAGGGAGGCGGAGAGTCCAATTGTGAGGACGTACAGAACGTCGACCCGAAAGTATGCTCGAGTCACTTGATGTAGGACCGTCGGGTAAATTCGGGACCGAGTCTTTCGGCAGTGAAGGGCCCACCTGTGATGGCATGAAACAAAGAACATGACGACCTCGATAGAACCTCCTAAGTATAAAGAGCTTACCTTTGCTGCAGGCAAACTGCACTCTACAGTAATAGGTTCTTGGCCTTCCTTCTTCATTGCCTCCCCATCCGCATTTACGGTAGTGACAGCGAGGAGGTCATCTTGCAGGTGATCGGAGACTTCTTGAGGACGTGCGATGGGTGGCCGTTCAGGTAGACGAGAATCGTTCTGACAATTCCTTCTTTCAGCAGATAATGCAAATACCGGGTCCGGAGTGCTCACCTGAACCGAGTCGGTTGATTTTCGCATACGAGGCGATAATTCCCAGGTCGGCCTTGGTAATCTGACAAAAATCATGCCGGTTGGGGGATGGCTTTGCGCCTCTTGAGATGTGACATACAAGTCAAAATCAGAACTAGGGTTGGGTAACTGCGACGGCAGGCTGTTATGTCTTGGTCCCTAGAAAAGGACGTGTAAGCATGAATGGGGGCCGCAGACTTGTCTCGGATGTACTGGGGAAGAGGGCTTACTGGCAGCTGCTGGTTCGGGTGGGTCGGGAAGTCTTGTCGAGGCATCGAGTTCGAACCCGGAGGAACATGTGCTCTAGAGCAGTTGACGCCATTGGGACATCGGCCTCTTTGGAAGTTATAGCAAATCTCGCGATGATGAAGCTGCTCATTATCGGATATCGGTGCATGAGGAGACACACAGCAGTTGCAAGGAAAATGCGAGTGTACCTCTGATCCCGGCACCTGTCTACCTTGTTGAAATCCGCCCCACTGGCGGACTTGATGAGACATTTGGTGCGATGAGTTCTTCAGAGAAGTCGGTTAGGTGACGACGGGCGTGTGTTTAAATAATGCTTGCGCCACTCACATGGTTTTGTGTGTGATCCATATTTGGTTGATGTGGCCCTTCATGATAACGGACAGATGTCTGCAGGATGCCAAACGACATGTCAAGATCCGGATTCAAAAAAGGTTCAACAACATACAGGAGCTGTGTTTGTTGGAAGAGGGTGATAAAAAAGACAGTTTGGGCCATCATTACAGATACCATGGCGGAATCTCTGGCATATTTCACGTGGTCTGTGACTATAAGGCTGTATGGAGGCGTAATTAGGAGGGCCACCGCTTGGCTGCGAACCGAAGTGGCGCATGGATGAAGGAACGCTTTGGCAATAGTCATGCAACGAGAAACATACCATGTTCATTGGCATCTGTGGGTTATAACTTTTCTCGCTTTTCTCGTGCAACCGCGGGCCCGCTGTTGAGACAAAAGAATGGTGCTGACGAACGTCGAGGTGCGACATGGAGGGGGACCAATCGATGGAACCGATGTAGCTTGATTGCGGCGCTAATTATGCGCAGTCGACGTATTCGCATGAGAGCTCTTTGGCTTGTTGGTGTAACCCCTTACCTCGGAAGTCAATTCACAGTTGCTCGGATAGACCGACGAGGGACGACGAGATATACAGAGGGAAAATAGATGATATATACGAGATGCTAGAGGTCAACCGCATATAAATAGGTTGCCGAGTGTTGAGAACAATTGCGGGAAGGCCAGCAAGAGCAAGTGACGCACGATCGGTAATGGTCTGTTAGGGGAGTCTGTTGGACTCAATAATTGAGCAGTGTAGGGCCGCGAGTAGAGATACTTCAAGAGTCTGGCAAGAATACGAGCAGATTTACGGATGAGCAATGCAAGTCGCTATCAAACATATCCCAGCTCGGAACTCTGGCACGATGTCAATGGCAAGGCTTGTACAGATCAGTACAGATCCCACGATAGGTTGCGTTGTGCTTACATACACCATCTTCCGACGTTTCATAGCTTCTTGCTCGACCATCTTCAGTAGGTTTTGAAACATCAGCAATACCTTTCTAGATAGTGAAGTTTGATGATCATTAGTCTGAAATTATTTGAGAGTTTCTCCATGCTGATGTTTTGGGCTCAGGAGTCTGACGCAAGTGACGCTAATTGGTGAATTTATCTGATAAGATAAAAATTATTACATAACAGCAATGAAGATAATTAAGATCCGTCTTCAACTCCGAGAGTCTGCCGCCCATTCCTACGTCCTTCCGCCCACATCTTTGCCCTTCCTTTGGCGCTTCATATAACCGCTCACACTGCTTCCATGTACCAGAGCTAATATTTTTCCTTGCTTTACGTATATCAGCTTTCACCATCAACCTGTCTGTGCTCGAGCCCATTCACTAACTCATCCGAACCTGAGTAAGACCTACAACACGAACTCTTAAATTTTATACCCCGAACATGGAAACATCCCCGGACGCTTTCAACCCCTCTATTACTCTTTCTGAAGAGAATAGCAGAGGCTCTCCCGCTGTACGCGCAGCGAAGGACATCGCTTTCGGAAGTGTGAGTCCTGTTCCTGGCTTCCTCTGTCCATGATCTCCACACAGTACTAATGATATCTATTGCGGGCTTGTTAGGTTGCCGGAATGGTTTCGAAAGTTTTCGAGCATCCATTCGATTTGACGAAGGTGCGCTTACAGGCGCAAGTCCTTGACACTACCGCGCGTTTCAATGGACCGCTCGACTGTCTTGCACAGACATTTAAGAATGAAGGGGTGAGGGGATTGTATCGAGTACGTTCTGTTGACTTTGCTCTTCCCCCTTACATCATGAGGAGTCCATCCGCGTTTCACCATATACTTGATCACTCACGCGACGTATCCAGGGTCTTCCTGCTCCGATAGTGGGTGCTATGGCCGAAAATGCTTCTCTTTTCCTTGCATACGGTGAACTACAGAACGCGGTACGCTGGATCAGCGAAATTCCAGCGACGCAGCAACTGTCTTTGCCTCAACTCGCAATCGCTGCTGGCGGTGCAGGCGCCATCACCAGCTTTCTTCTGTTTGTCCCTCAGCTATGTTTAATCATCATACAGGCGGCTGATTCAGAATACACAGAACACCGATAGAACTAGTAAAATGCAAAATGCAAGTCCAAATGTTAATCAGCCCCTCCAATATCTCCGCTTCTCCTGCGGCCACAGAACTGGCTGCAGCAGCGGGTCTTTCTCCCTCTGCCGCAGCATCCCTCCGTACCCTCCCGGGTCCATTGGCCATCATCAGTAACACGTTCCGCACAGCGGGACTACGAGGATTTTGGCTCGGACATACTGGCACCCTTATCCGTGAAACAGGCGGTTCCGCAGCGTGGTTCAGCACAAAAGAATTCGTCGCCTCTCTCCTCCTTTCCCGACATCCTTCTTCCGCATTAGACCCAGACGCCAAGGGCAAGCGCGAACTTGCGTCCTGGGAGAGCGCACTCAGCGGTGCATGCGCCGGTGCTTCTTACAACCTTGCACTCTTTCCTGCCGACACCATCAAAAGCACGATACAAACTGAGGCGGAGTTGCGCCCTTCCTCGGCCTCGTCGCAGGGATCAAGGTCGTTCTGGAGAGTCGGGAAAGAAATGTATCGGGCGCAAGGCATTCGTGGCTTATACGCGGGTTGCGGTGTTACTATCGCGCGTTCGATACCCAGTAGCGCGATGATATTTTGGATATATGACGGGCTCAAGGCGAGGTACGGATAGGGCAAGTAGTCCGCACTTGGGGTTTCATGGCGGTATAGTGGAGGATGATCTTTGCGCTGCTGTATCTTATCATTGCCCTCGTATCCGGCGGAAATCCGATAGAGACATAGCATAGACACGCACAATTTATAGAAGTTCAGTACAATGGTCGAATCGATGTATTGATTTTTCCATGGCCGCCTGGCGAAATGGCATCGCGTCTGACTACGATTAGTATGTGATCAGGAGATTGCAGGTTCGACCCCTGCGGTGGTCATGAAAGTGTTTTTTCTTCTAAGCAGCACCAAGAACGCTGTCTCGTTTGATTTATCCAATTGTATGTATATGTATACAGCAACACACAGCAATGTGAAACAGTATGCAATCGGCTGGCAGGCGGATGTAGATAAGTACACGAACAGACATAGAGGATGACTTCGAAGTAGGCTGATCATCTATGTATTTTACCTGGCTGTTGCAACGCGAATGGTCAAATTTGAATCATAGTATGCACACCGCGCTTACGAGCATCTCCACTTCAATGAACGATAGACTAACACCCTAAAGCACGCATCGGGTACGCAAGTGTACACGTTTTTGGGGAGGGTTGCTCCCGTTGGTAAGACGGTAGTGGAAATGGCATTGAAGCGGATTTCACCAGGTCGCAACCCATAAACACGCTGCAGAACCCCGGTCTTGAAATAGACAGTGTGCCCTTCTTTTTTGGCGTGGGGAGGGAGGTACGTTGCTATCCTCTAGGCGTCACAGCGCATTCAAGATCTCGTCAGGAGTCCAGCTTGCAAGCTTTCTGCCTCTCCACCAGAGCCCGGGCCTGCCAATTCCCACAGGACATGATTCCAGGAGTGCACGCTCCCAACGCATCTCAATCTCCCCTCCTAGGACGCCTCGCGTGGACGCCAATGCAGCGTTCCAAAATGCGGTGCCGATGGCGCCATCGGTTGTGAGAGGCACAATAGATTCGAGAGATGGCTCCGACTCGATGGAGTTGAAGACTTCATCGTCCGGAGGTGAAGGATCTAGAGAGGGTAAGTGGAGGAGGAAGAATGGGATCGTCGATGACTGTGCGGCGAGGAGGCAGGCACGAGTGAAGGGCGATTCGGAGATGAGAAGCGCGACCACGGGTCCAGAACCATTCGCGGACTCTTCATTCGTGGCCGCAGGCAGAAGAGAGAGGGGAGCGTCGGTCGAAGGCTCTATCGCGGTGGTAGAATATGCATGTCGAGAACTTGCAGCTACATCCACATACTTGAACCTGTATATGACGCCTTCGAGCTCGCGGACGTAATTGGGACCCATCTTTTTCTTTTCGGCCTTGCACTGTGCGAGGACGCGGACGCGCCTTCGAGATGCTGTGTCGTTCAATGTCCCTTGGCCATCGCTTGCGTCTGAGCAAAATCCGACAGCGCGATTTCTGTAATGAATGCGTCATCCTTCAGTGAATAACTGCACGAGCTGCACGCACCGATCTGGCCAGTCTTGTCTAAGCCTGAATTGGGAACCCACCACCAGCCGACCAGGTCTATGCCTCCATCGGAGCTGCCCCCGACGCGCGTGAGCGACATTGATAGGTTGTTCTGCAAGATTCGGAGAGACCGGTTTTCGAACGCGGTCCCGCGGGCTACTGCAGATAAACGTGTTGCAGCATAGCGCAGGGCGCAGGTGCCATGCATTTCTACAGAAAGGTTGTTGGTAACACCGGCACAAGTACTGGATAAAAAATAAGAGAGCATCACCTGGTCTTTGCCCCTTGCCGTCAAATCCACTCGGATGTCTGATACCAGAGTGATACACTGGTGCCGGTGATACGTTGCAAGAAAAGTCCAGATTTAAATGTGACAAGATCTGGTCACGGTGACTATGTACTAGGCCCCCTGATAATGGGGGGTGAGGTCGGGTCAAAATTTTCGGCCTTTCGGCTCTGAACTGGTGGACAAAAACCTCACCCAAATAAGGCAATTCACTACCGTGAGGTTACCCGACCTCGACTTTTCTGCCTGAACTGGTGGACAAATGACCTGACCTCTAAAAATCGAAAAAATACCAATAAAATTCTAAAATTCTCCAAAAAATGTGTTCTATATTCAGTTATACTGTCTACTCCAAGCCAGTATCATCATTGTTGACCAATCTCTTAAATCTTCCCAAATCCTCAACTGCCAAGACCAACTGCCCCTTGTGCAAGAGAATGTAACCAAAGATATCATCAAAATATGTCTGTGAAAGTTCACAGATCATATTGTTAGCCAGTAAGCACACACAGGATGAAGGAATCGACATGATGAATGCAAAAGATGCAACATGTGCGAAGCGAGGGAGGCCGCTTGGCTGAGTGGCAGAGGGACTAGCAAAAAAAAAAAGACTCACCTGTGGCAGATGTACCTTATATATCAAAAGAATAATAAAAAAAGGGAAAATGGGCTCAGGTTTGTTGCCAAAGCATAAAATAGACATTGAGCACGTGACATATTGGCACTGCTGAATGGACCCGACCTCCCATACAAGGTGTCAAGATGCCCTAGCTCTGGTGGCTAGATGTAGTTGTCGTGCCGGTTCTGGTGGCTGGACGTAGTTGTCGAGCTGGTTCTGATGCCTGGTAGTGGCGGTTCGGTTTTGGGAGGGTTCGTTCTGATGCTTAGATTGGGGCTAAGGTCGAGCTGAGATGGTGTCAGAAGCAGGGGCTGATACCCTGTGTTCTATTACACACGAGTCTGCACTAATACAGAGCACAAGACCAAGTATATCAAGCTAGAGGTAAATGAAGCTACTGCGGAAATATAAATAGCGCCTACTGCGGCGCACGGACCATCGCTATATATAATACAAGGGCGCGAGTGATAGGAAAGATCGGGTAGGTAAAGGGATCGTGGCTGATCGGGCCGCCTCGTTAGAAGTGTAGGTAAGTGTGCGTCCAACCGAGAGAGAAAACAAATATGCTAATGCCGTTCATGACACAAGGGGTCTGACTGGTGGACAAAAAACCTGACCTCTGGCCTCAGACCGGCGTCCTGCTGGTGGATCAAAACTGGGCACTATCTGACCTGTCCAGGGCCGGAGGGGCTTTTACTGGTGGACGCTGACCCGACCTTACCCCTTATTATCAGGGGGCCTTATGTACTCTCATGTACTCCCGGAGCATCAATCAACTTGAATATTTGTGCTTTGTTGTCATGGGGCACCAAGCGCTGGTGGGGGGCAGCTTAGTCACGGTGCCCCAGCAACTCCTGGGGCACGCTGCGTCAGCGGGGACTCCTAGGAGTGCTCAGGGAACAGAGGGCGCGATGCGAGAATGCGTCAGTGAATGGGGCGGGGAGCAGTTCAGCGGTGAAAACATCGCATAGGCGTGGACAGCACCACCGGCGATTATTGCACGCGATCCTGGGGGAGATTCGAGTGGGGAACTCGAGGGAAACAAGCGAACGAGCTGACGGGTGAAGGAAGTTCGCTGGTCATGGGGTTTGGGTGCCCCACGAAGCCCTCCAGCTTATTTCTTCATGGGGCACCCAACAGCAGGGTGTGCCAGCTAAAATCTGGGTGCGCCATGAAGTGCTAAGTTGCGATTTTTTTCATGGGGCACGCTAGATAATCTTTCTAATCTCTCTTGATCTCGGGCAGCGCTCTAAGGCCATCGGGGCACCGTTCTCGTATGTAATGAGCTTGTTCTAACAGTTTTTTGACCCTTTTCTCGAGCTCTCGCAGTTCAAAAAATCTCAAAAATCTCTTAGGGGTAGGTACAGCACAGACAAAATATATCTCGCTGAAAAAATCGCGAAAAATGGCCGAGAAACCGTGGACTCCCCTCGCTGTACCGCTGAACACGCGGAGGGCGGCTCGCGCGATGGCCGGGGTCAGCTTACCTAATCCCCTCGGGATCTCCCGTCCTGGGTGCCCCAGGGCGATCTAAAGGTTGCTTTTATTACGTGCAGGAGCATTACCTTGCTTGCAAGGTTTATTGCAAGATCCCTGAAAGTCAAGCCAGAGGTATGTGCGGCAGCCAGTAGTCAAATGGCACATAGCGCCGGAGCTCTGAGGCATGTGCGGTAGCCAAACCTCAAAATTTGAGCTGTATCTATATAGTTTTTGTCTGTATGTCAGCCCTCCTTGAAGGGGACCTATGTTCCAAGTCCGTATGTCTTGAGGTCTCCTTGAGGATCACTACTCCTTCTGGGGGGCACCTTGGCATGAAAATTATCATTTTGACCAGCACTATTCAACATGCTTAGGCAGGCCTCGTCGACATCCCTTGCCATTCGGCCTCCATTAACGCTTTCGAGTGTCTGGTCCCCTGAGCTGCAAGCCTACATCAAATTTTAATTTTTCAAATGCCATCATGTGGTTTGTTTTATCAGATGCATCTAGGGTGTTTGGGAAAAAAAATTACAATTTTTTTGCGATTTTTTGGAAAATTTACGATGTATGTTCCAAATGCCGGTAGTCAGACGGCCCAATCAACGGTCTGTTCCGATATCCGTATGTGAGGTGGTGCCGCAGGCCCGCCCGAAATGTCGGTAGTCGACCCTCTGGCCCACACATACCTTTGGCGTGGCTTTCAGGGGTCCTTCCACCAGTAAATCGCACCTTTTTCTGAGACCGGTCGGGTAGTTGCCGGTTGTAATCCACCAGCCACACGTCGATCCGGGGCTGGAGGTCGGATTTTTTATCCACCAGACGCGCTCACCCGCTTTGAGCTCAGGTCCATCCACCAGGTGCCGGATCAAACCCAG
>SGPL01000366.1:0-33995 GCA_004802705.1 Bondarzewia mesenterica | reverse complement strand
GGCCCAGCAATGGCAACCAAGCCCTTGCCAAAAAATCTCGGCCGAACTGTCAGAGACGATCAACGGCGAGCAGGCAAAATATTGTTTACATGCTCGGCCCAGCAACAGCGACAACGCCGAGCAAGCCTTTGCTAAAAATCTCGGCTAAACCGTTAGAGATAGGCAACGGTGAGCAAGCAAGCCCATAATACCTGCACCCATCCCACTTAGCCCAACCGTCAGAGTCGGCAAACAATGATGCCGGCCGAACTGTTAGAGACGGGCCCGCATTGCCCATCGGCCAGGCTCAGCTGACTGTTAGAGACGGGCAAAAAGCACGTTCGGCTGGACCGTCTAAGACAGAAAAAGGCACTGAATAATGTGGACCTTGCACCAGCTTGCATCTGATCCGCGAATTTCTTTTTGGGGGGCAAGAACCTCTTTCACCAAGGCTGCTGTCGTTGGGCACTGTTAGACTGCAATGCCTTCCTCCTTATCATCCTCATCTGTTTCGTCCCCACCTACAGCTCCGTTGAGCAACAGAACTTGGTCAAGTCGACTGATTCACCCTCCACTTCGGCACGACGTGCCGATGTACACCAGTGCGGCGCTTCAGCAGATGGTTGAAATGCAGAATACACCCGTCCAGCATAGGGATAAAGAGTTGTCTACGTCGGATGTTTCTTGTGAATCAGAGGGGGAACGTGCTGTGGTCTTAGCATCACCATCGAGGCCTCCGACCAGCGACCCTATGGGTGAACTGGTGGTCTGGGGTGAGTTTAATTTCGGAATACAGAGCCCCTCGCATACTGCCATACCAGGTATGTCATGTATCACTGTATTGCCTCTGCTGTGGTCGTAATTGTCTTCTTAGGTAAGCGTGCCACGCAAGACTCACTCACTTCGGTAATAGAAGAGGGAACCCAAAGGGGGGATACACCACAACTAGAACGAGTGAGGGATGAGATTCCAGTGATGAGCATGGCACAGGACGAGGCCAATGGTAGGCAATTGTTACCTCATTCTGGAGATGGGGCTAATCATCCAAATGCAAGATGCGAGCTGCTGAACACAATGTTCAGACTGATCAATGTGATCTGAACTCTGCAGGGACTTGAGCCAATCCGTGCTCACTCGGATTCACCTTCGACAGGAGTCCAAGCAGGGGAGAGCATCTCAACCTCGGGAATCATCCAACACACGCCGAACACGCCAGAGAGATGACCAAGCCATCACAATACCATCGAGAATGGTATGGGACAAGGTATATGTTGCTTTACAAGATCTCATCCTGCTCAATGTAGAATTCAGCCGCGCTGACCGTGAGGCCACTCATCGGTCTGCACTTCCACATGGTGGCACCGTGCAATGGGGCGATGCGGCGTCCCCACCTCTAATTGCTAGAGAACGAGCACCAGAGAGTAAGTCTCGATGCATGCCTGTCTTTCTTGAACAGACATCCTAACATTGGGCTAGTGGCCATTCGTGCCTCAGCCACACTGTTGTTTATCGGCATGGCAATCTCTAGATCTGAAGGCCGTGAAGGGATGTTCACAGAAGTATTGTCCCTTCCGAGCATTGTGCCAGCAGTAGGATATTTGTTAGAAGGCTTGATCACTCTGGGCGCACCATCAGGATGCGCGCTCTAAGCCATCAGGGACAGCAGTGAACTTCTCCCACAAACACGGATTGGAATATTGAATCGGCCGACCAGAATATCGGATAATTACATGGACCACACGGGCAACTTTCGAGAGCTCAGACAATGGGTGGACATCGCTGTCGGGCAACCAAATGTGGCCCTCGTGCCTGTATTGCTGTCGGGGGAGAGTCTGGAGTTGCTATAGCAGCAGGGTCTCGCTGAAGATGTCCCCATTTATGTTCTATACATATATCACGAGGTAAGCAGTATGGTGATCTGTGGGATGTCTTGCACTGAACTGGGATTATTTGGATCATGCTGGGTGACAGACAGACAATCTTTTACTAGCATTGCTGATGCTGAGTCACCCGCCTGTCACGTCGATGGTGCTGGCTCCCACAGCCTGTGGGGTGACTGCCGTCAATGAGTATCTTGGGCAATGCTTCGCGGCTGAGTTGGCGCAGTACCGTGGGTGGTGCTCGAGTGGCTATGGCATAGCCTACATGAATTGCCTCAGTGAGCGGCATGTCATGGACATCTCTCAAGAGTTGGGGGTTCAGTTTGGGCATTACATTGTACCCGCCAACATCCATGGGTTGCAGATTGACCACTGGGATGTCGCATCTTGGTCTAGGATCATGCCTGCTATGCTAGCAGTGATGCGAATGCAGTTTACACAAGCAAGGGAAGCGCACCTGCAATTGCACCATGCGATGAATGCTGAGGAGGCGATTGGGTCGATGAATGTGCATACTTTGAGGCTGCTCAATGCTATGCTCGAGCGAGAGATCTTGAGGCCGCCTACTGCCTACACGCTAGATAGTGTGTCGACAACCAGCACAGAGTTAGAGGCCATCATAATGAAGATCACGAAGCTCAATGAGAGGGTGATGGCAGTTTTGGAGATGGTCCCCAATATCTGATTTGTTGGAGGAAATGATTGGCAACCTGGGAAGGGCATGTTCGTATGGGTCGTGTCTGAGCAGTCATCATTTATTTTGTATGAAATGCACAGTGACTTGGCGTGAAAGAAGACAGACATGGGAGCGCTCAAATGATGAATGTCGTGACCTGTTGGACTGCAGTGAGTATCATCGCACTCATCGTGGGCTAGAGGAAAGAATGATTAATAGGAAACCTTGGATGGAATCTAGCGTAGGTCACAACCAGGACAGCAGGTGCCAGAACACGCAGCAGTATTATTGTTGTGGAATGGTCATGAGCAGGTGGGCATATCGTACATTTGTGTGTGCACAGAGTGTTGCATCTAATGGATGGTTGAAACCTCCCTTGCTGTGTGTTAGACATATAGTTCTGACTGGACAGTGCTCACTGTGGGCGCGATACCTGTGTCTGATCTTTGCATCTCAGATCACTATTGTTTTACGCTCAATGGATTGCTTGGCTAACGATTTGTTGCAGGACTTGGGCACGGTCTCTTTTGCTTGTCCGCTGCGTTGCTCGTGAATATGTTTATGACTTGATGAAGTGGTGATGTTGCACTGATGAATTCTAGCAGGACACTGACATGCTGACAATACCGTGAAACATGGTGGGTTTTTCATGGAATCTGATTCATGTGGTATATAGGAGATGACTGTGATCCTTTTATGTTGTACCTCTATCGATGAGTAAGAAGCTACTTAGAAAAGGGGGTATGTGAGGAGATGGATAGAGAGGCTGAATGAATGGTACGGAGCGTGCGATGGCAACGATGGGGAGCCAGAAACATGATGAGCAGAGCGAGTGATGACGGTGATGATGGATGGTAACAGGGACGAGAGGGCGAACAATGCAATGACGGTGTGCATGGCGATGAGTGATATCCATGAATGGGAGAGAGCATGGTGCGAAAGGGCTAGGAGAGATAGTCGGACCAGAGAAAGGGCGGGAAGATGATCGGCTCGGAATGGGATGATCAGATGGAGGGATGGCTAGGGAAGGGACGGCTGTTAGGACATTGAAGATGAAGGAAAAATGTGCGGAGCAGACCAAAAGGTGTTAGAGGCATTACTAAAATGCTGGAAAGGGTTTACCAGAGCCAGAAATCGGGTGGCAGGAGACGGCAGGGGGGAGATGGCAATTGATTTAGAGTAGATCGACAGAGATCTGTGTGCGTGATCATTGTAGATAGTGTAAATATAGCAAAATTAACAGGTGGATCTTGCAAGATAGAGCGAAATAGAGGCCGGTGTGCACGTGCAACTGTTGCGGATAGAGTGAAATAGAGCATATTCTGTCCGCTCGATCTTCCGAGATGGAGGTGAGTAGAGCAAAATCTAGGATAGATGGCCAGCATACCTGGTGTTTCGAAAATATGATCATTGACACTGTGGTTAACATAAGGTGTATATCTTGCAAGATATAGCAGGTGAAATCTTGCAAGATCTTGCAAGATCGTGCTCGGAGCTATTGAGAAAGTTCTATATATTGCAAGATGTTGCTAAATATAGTTAGATGTAGCTAGATTTTGGTAGATAGTGCTAGATTGACATATATCTGGCTATATATATGAAGATATGGCTAGATCTGAATAAATAAGCATAATTGGGTCTGTAAAAAGGTATTTTTGTCCAGTATGGACTGTCATAGGTCTGTGACTTCTGCAGCATTGGCGCCTATTGGCGCCCGGTGCAATGCCACCAACCGAAATTTAGTACTGATGTTTACCGTGCAACGAACATCGCACGAGTCAGGTAACGGGAACATTAGCATGATTCAAGTGGGATGGGTGGAGATTGCTCACTTGGTTCATCAGATTTATTGATTGTACATACACCGGATTATTTCAATGCTAAAGACAAGGGGCATCTGCGAGATGAGCACACTGCGTTTCACGATAAAATTACTACACGGCGTGATCTCTCCGTGGTCAGCAAATCACACCGAAATAACACAGAAATCATACCTCCAGATCACGCTCGTGCATGATTTCGTGCTGATCCACTGATCCTCTTCAAATCATCCACAGATCATTTGTGAGCTCTCAGTCCTCGAAAATCTTTTCCATTCATTTTCTCAATTTGTACTTACCAACACAAACTCTGTATCTACAAATACGAATTAATATCCATTTCTGACTTGTCCATTTTACGGCCGCGCCCTATATGGTTTTCTGACTTGTGCGTTTTTCTCTCTCGCCTTTCACCACCTCGCAATCGCATACACT
Source organism: Bondarzewia mesenterica (assembly GCA_004802705.1). Classification (NCBI taxonomy): domain Eukaryota; kingdom Fungi; phylum Basidiomycota; class Agaricomycetes; order Russulales; family Bondarzewiaceae; genus Bondarzewia; species Bondarzewia mesenterica. The sequence continues at coordinate 29,205 of SGPL01000366.1, read as the reverse complement.
GCCATCATGAATACAACGGCCCCCACTGCCAATCATGCCACCATCACAGTATCTGGCAATCTGGAGATGTCCCGATTGTCATGATACCAAAGATGCCCAGGCCCGCTGTTTTGGTGAGTCCGATACTTGCTCACTCCATACTGCCCCTACCACCACCAACCCTTCTCGGCAGGCCTCATATATGCGGTATATGCACATATCATGCTATTGGGGATGCTCGGGTCCCCTGCTCTGCAACGTGCCAATAACTGCTGCAGTGAGTTCTGATAGATAGCAATGGTCTGAACTTGAGGGCATCGTGTTTAGAGTTCGAGCACATACCCCTCGGTTGGTGCTCACGCGCTTACGGCGAGTCGTGTCTGCATGGCTATATGGCATGGTTTTGGAGGGCCCAGCATGATATTGTCATTCGGGGGACATGTTGACTTGTGTGGAGGAGAAGGGAGAGCTGGTTGCGATCTGGCACTCAGTATGAGGTTGTGTCGATGTACCCATTCCACGTCCGGTGAAGGAGTAGATCCAGATGCGATGTGCGCAAAGTGTGCAAAATCGAGAGTCGAGATGCGCGGGCTCTAATGTGGCAGCGGGCTCTCGAAATCCTGAGAAGGTCCATGTGTGGATCATGTGCATGATCCATTGCTTGCTCATAAGTATCCAAGGCGATCGCGGACATTTTTGCCTCAAACCTTGCATCAGACGACTCGATTGCCCATGATCATGATCGCTGCGCGCGCGACGATCCCCTTGCAAGAATGTAACAGGAACTAACATCCTCATCCAGTATTCGATCTTCACGCTAGCTAGAGCTTCAAAACTAACTTCATCCAACAGGCCAATTCACTCAACTCGCACGCGCCGAACGCCTTGCACGTCGAATGTTGAACATTGAACGTCGATTTCTGCACATCCGAACGCCAGCCACCTCGACGACTTTGCCAACCTCCCTCCCACCGTTTCATTTCATCAATTTTCAAAATTCAAGGATCCACTCGGAGGCAGAGACAACCTCCACCTCCGAACCCGACGTTTTGAACGTGAACTCTCCCCCGCCGATCCATCCACACGAACAATCGTTCAAACAATATTAATATAGTCTACGTTTCCAGCCCCCGACCGTGTCTGATATTCTGGCTCCGAACATTACGCGTCCCGATGCAGCGAATGGCAGGACTCCCGTTCGCGACAGTTCACCTGTGGCCGACAGTGGACCATCCCGTATGCATGCAGGGATACCGCACGGCCCTCCGATACACGCGCTTTCATCCAATCAGATCAGATCTAATCTAGGACATTGCATGATCCCATCCCATCGCAACACCACTTGCTGTCAGCCGACAAGGTGCGCATTCACTCTCTTCACCCATCATTTCTACACGGTGGGGCTTCGTGTTCGACCAGCAAGCGCCCAGCCCCGCCATTTTAAGACGGTAGCTCCAGAACATCCACAGCCTCGTTGTTTTGGCACAACGGGGTTTGCGCTCATCCACCATTTTCCCAGCCCTGTCTTTTCAGCACAACAAGGTTCGTGTTCGTTCACCTCGCCCCGCATCCCCATCATTTCTCAAGACGGGGCTTTGTGCTCACCCACCTCACCTCAGTCCGTCATTTCGACTCGACAGGGCTTTGAGCTCCACCCACCACGCCCGCCCCCAGTCCCATCATTTCGACACGACGGACTCCGCGCTTGCCCACCACACTCGCCGACCACGTTCTGAACCCGCCGTTTCCACACGGCGAGCCTTTTCTGTTGTGTACCCTGGACTCAACCCCATCATTTCACGATGATGAAGTTTAGTGCCAATAGTTAGACCAACGAGGGTAGATGCTATCCCAGGCGCAGCACCGGGATCTGAGAGCGTGAGGATTTGAGAGTGCTTGCTGTACCATCGCAATACCAGCTCTCCTTACCCCCACTTGATGTAGCATCAATACCCTTTACAAATCTATGTATACTATCTTCTGCTAATTCATCGCATGGAGAGTGCATTCATGTTTTAAGAGCATGAAATTTTAAAAACTGAACCCAAAGCACCAGGCCAATATGCCCCAATAAGGATAACAAAATTCAATTTCGATAACCATAAGGTAACTGTAAGGTAACTATCCGGTAAGGTGTGGGTAGGCTAAAATCATACAGAGAGATAATCTGTGGAGGATTTCTGTATGATTTCAGCATGATCTCTGGAGTAACTGTATCATTCTCCAGAGATCATGCGGACAGTGTGATTTGTGCATGATTTCTGTGTTATTTCTGTGTTATTTGCTGACCACGGAGAGATCACGCCGTGTCGTAATATTCTCGTGAAACGCAGTGTAAATCCACTTGAAATGATGGTAGAAGATGTACGAGTACATGGGGACCCATAAGGCGTGGGAAATTACATACTGCTAGCAACTGGTCCGAAGTGGTCCCGCTCCCATCGCAAGGAATTGACCTTGAACTGTTCCTCTTTTTTTAAGTAAATCAATCTTAGAGTCAGTGTAACGTCAGAAATTGAACAAAACTTGAGTGTATCGAATTATCGGGATGCTTCGAGAACAAGAGATAGTGACTCGAGGGTGATTTTTGTTGCCTAGATTGGTAATGAGCCGCTTGCGTCATCCAGAGGCGAAACGCTGGCCAAGCTGTTTGCCCCACCGACCCACGACCGTCGTGTCGTGGCCCCTACTCTCTCTTTTTCTCAGCTCCTCGTCTTCCATTAGCCTCCGTCGTTTCTCGCCCACATCTTGCTGGGGCGTTGATGAACTTTCTCGCTAGCCTTCGCACGGCGGCGACGTCGGCGGCGGCCCGACCCAGCCAGCGCGCCCTCCCCCATGTCTCCAAATTTCGGTTGCACTCGCAAGCAGTCAGTCAAACGCGGCCTTCGCCAACCGTTTTGGAGCGCAGAGCACGCTATTCGACCATAGTCAACTACTATCCAGCTGCGCAGATACCTCGTCAGACAGAATCAAGCCGAGATATCGCGCAGGATCCCTTCGGACATGACCGAGTATTACTGGAGGGCTCGCAAGAGGATTCAGGAGGTGCATCTTCATCATCGGCACCTCCGTCGTCTTCATCCTCGTCCTCTAGCGGTGACAGTCCCGATGGCTCCGACTCACCTGCTCCCCCGCCACCACCAACACCACCGACATCTATTTCCCGGCAATCCGTCCCCGAATTGTACCCCCAGGTCCTCGCACTTCCCATCGCCCGTCGCCCTCTTTTCCCCGGTTTTTACAAGGCAGTCGTCGTTCGCAATCCCCAAGTCGTTGCAGCGATCAAGGAGATGATGAAGCGCGGGCAACCCTATCTTGGCGCGTTCCTTCTCAAGGACGAACAGGCAGACGCGGACGTCATCACGGATATTAACTCGGTGCACCCTGTCGGCGTCTTTGCACAGATCACCAGCGTGTTCACGGCCAACACCGGTCCAACGAAGGATGATAAAGAAGAAGGTTTGACGGCCGTCTTGTATCCCCACCGAAGGATTAAGATCACGGATCTGGTCAAGGTTGGTGGGACGCATCCGTCTACGGTCGCCGTCGAAAACGTCGAACAGCAAGACAAGACGCCGAATGAAGAGCAGCTCCCGACACCTCCGCCTTCTCCCGCGCCGCCAACAGAACTAGCGGAAGCGGAAGCTTCGGGTGACCAGGTAGCCAAGATCCATCCCACCCCTCTTCAGACTTCGTTCTTGCAAGACTACGACATCTCTATAGTTAACGTCGAGAACATGGTGACCCAACCGTTCAACAAGGATGATCAGTATATCCGGGCGTTCATGTCCGAGATCGTTTCCGTATTCAAGGACATCGCACAGCTGAACCCGCTTTTCCGAGACCAAATCACGAACTTCTCCATAAACCAGGTCGCATCCAACGTTTTCGATGAGCCCGACAAACTGGCCGATTTTGCCGCAGCTGTCTCGACTGGTGAGGTGGGAGAGCTGCAGGATGTACTCGAGTCACTCGTCGTCGAAGACCGTCTCCGCAAAGCGCTGCTCGTCCTGAAGAAGGAACTCATTAATGCCCAGCTGCAGAGCAAACTCTCACGCGACGTGGATAGCAAGATCGCGAAGCGTCAACGGGAATACTATCTCATGGAGCAGCTGAAGGGGATCAAGAAGGAGTTGGGCATGGAGTCGGACGGGAAGGATAAGCTCATCGAGAAGTTTAAAGAACGGGCTGCCTCGCTCAAAATGTCGGACACAGCCAAGAAGGTCTTCGACGAGGAACTCAACAAGCTCATGCACCTCGAGCCTGCAGCCTCTGAGGCGAACGTTACCCGGAACTATCTCGACTGGCTTACTCAGGTTCGCGATCCCTCAATCTTTCTCGTTTACGAAACTTTTATTGATCGAAATTATCAATAGATCCCTTGGGGTCAACACTCTCCCGAGAACTACTCCATCGCTCATGCCACACAGGTGCTCAACGAGGACCACTATGGCTTGAAAGACGTTAAGGAACGCATTCTCGAGTTCCTCGCCGTCGGTAAACTGCGTGGTACCGTCGAAGGCAAAATCATCTGTCTTGTTGGTCCTCCTGGTGTCGGAAAGACCTCTATCGGCAAGTCAATCGCTCGCGCGTTGAACCGGCAGTTCTTCCGATTCTCTGTTGGTGGTCTTACGGATGTTGCGGAGATTAAAGGACACAGGCGGACATACGTTGGGTGAGTAGTCTTCTATATGTAGGTGTCCAGCATAGATCTGTCTGACTGATGGGAATATGGTGTAGTGCGCTTCCTGGGAAGATCATCCAGGCTCTCAAACGCGTCGGCACGGAGAACCCACTTGTCTTGATTGATGAAGTCGACAAGATTGGTCGTGGTATCAACGGTGACCCCGCTAGTGCACTGTTGGAGATGTTGGATCCCGAGCAAAACAATGCATTCTTGGACCACTAGTGCGCATCTTATCTGTCTTTGTGATTTCCAATCTTAATGTTTAAATGTTTTTTCATTTAGCATGGATGTTCCTGTTGACTTGTCCAGAGTCCTTTTTGTTTGCACTGCTAACGTTCTCGACACCATCCCCGCACCCCTTCTCGACCGCATGGAAGTCCTAGAAGTCAGCGGTTACGTCTCAGAAGAGAAATCCGTCATTGCGGACAAATATCTCGGTCCCCAGGCCAAGGAGTCCTCTGGGTTGAAGAACGCCGACGTGACGCTCGACCCTGCAAGCGTCGACGTGCTCATCAAGTACTACTGCCGCGAGAGCGGTGTCCGTAATCTCAAAAAGCACATCGAAAAGGTAACAGCACGCGCATATATCGAGTACTAACTTCTTAACTTACGCATCCTCATAGATCTACCGCAAAGCTGCGCTGAAAATCGTCCAGGATCTCGGCGAAGATGCTTTCCCCGAGATCAAGGCCCAACCCGAGCACCCGACCGACGCGCAAGGCCACGCCAAGACCGTGCCGTCGCAGGACGCACCCCCGAACGACCCTACGATAACGGAACCTTCGACAGCGACTGACGACAAGGTCGAGGAACGCAAGACCGTGACGACGGAGGAGCGGAAGCCCCTTAATGTTCCGGATACGGTGCATGTAATAATTTCGCCGGAGAACTTGAAGGACTACGTTGGCCCACCGGTGTATCACAAGGATAGGATGTATGCACGCCTCCCGCCGCCTGGCGTCAGCACTGGATTGGGATACTTGGGTAATGGATCGGGTGCCGTCATGCCTGTTGAAGCTACCGTGCGTCTTCATTATCTTCTTCCTTATCTGCTTGTCGCTCACTTTGTGGCTTCTTTTGAATATGCAGACTATGCCAGGCAAGGGTGGCCTTCAGCTCACTGGTAAACTCGGGGAAGTCATCAGGGAGAGTGCGCAGATCGCTTTGAGCTGGGTCAAGAGCCATGGGTACGAGCTTGGGATTACGAAGAACCCTGACGAGCAGTTCTTGAACGATCGCGATATTCACGTGCATTTGCCCGAGGGGAGCATTGGCAAGGAGGGACCTAGTGCTGGTACAGCGCTGTTGTCTGCTTTCGTATCACTCTTCTCCAAGACGAGGATCAACCCTGATATCGGTGCGTCAAGTCTGGTAGTGCACTCAGTATCGTATGCTAACAACTTATCGTCTTTTTGCCCCTTTCGTAGCTATGACTGGCGAGATTTCGCTTGTTGGCCAGGTCCTCCCAGTCGGTGGGTTGAAGGAGAAGATCCTCGCCGCCCATCGCGCGGGTATCAAGACGATCATCGCGCCTGCCGCTAACCGGTCCGACATCGAGGAGAATGTGCCCGAGAGCGTCAAGACGGGGATCCGCTTCGTCTATGTCGAGGATGTGCGAGAGGTGCTGCAGGAGGTCTTCCAGGGAGAGCCGATTGCGGAGCGATTGAAAGACACTCTCTCATAAGCCACAAAATGCGATCGAAGGACTGTCTTCGAGCCGCTGGTCGTGTCACATCATCTATCTACTTATCGATCCTAAAGCTCCCACCGTAATCATCGTCTCGCTTCCTCCTGCACGTGCACATTGCTTAACTAGAGCGCATTCATCTGAGATTTTTTTTATGTTTCGCGGCTAGCCAATTGTTATTGTATTCTAGATGTTCTCCACAACCCAACTCATGACGCCTGTATCTGCATATCTGCATTGATATTGCTCTGGAATTTTGGACGCACACATGATCTACATCATGAACTGTCTATGCTCCATGTCTTCGGACTTGACGAAGCCTCCGAGGCTAGGACCTTGGTAGAACCCAGAACCTATTGACAGCTAGTGACGGCCCCCTATCTCATTTGAACACTTGCGGACGACCACCGACTGGGCAAGGCGCGGCCAGGGACTGCTTCCACCGGAATAAGTCTTCATTTGTTGTTCAATAAAATGAAAGCCTTGTGTCCTCTCGTTTTACTTCCAGCATAGGATTTGGTGAAAGACGTGAGCCTCGTCACGGCCATGCACGCGCATTGAACATATATGTCAGCCTTCAAAGTTTCAAGCTTCACTTGACCATCGCGTAGCATCGCAACTCAACTGTGCAGGGCTTTTTGATGGAGGATTTCCTGGGATTTCCCCAACGCCAAACCGTACCTGCATGGACATCATATAGTGAACACGGAGACGGGTTTTCCCCACAATATGGCCTTTCAGCTCGAAAAGATCCTTGGTTGGATCTGCTCCTGGTCGGGAACTCTGCAGGGTCGCGAGGTTGGAAGATGCATGGATTATGGAAGCGATAAACCTTGCAAGCAAGACGATTTTCTACTAGTAGATACAAGCACGACGGAGGTAGGTTGGCTATAATGATGATTGATGATGCCCAGGTTTCCGATTCTCTGCAACTGGACAGTAATTTTACAGCCACTCGACGGTCTATGGTCTTCAGTTAGCATCAATAATGAAAATAATTTGGAGAATGAGCACGTACGCTGGGTGGTTTCGACGTAATATCGTATGTCACACGGTTGATGCCAGCGACCTCGTTCGTGATGCGGGACGATATGCGTCTCAAGACGTCTGGTGGGAAGACGAACCTGTCCCACCGCGTCAGGCAGAGTTTAACACGACTAAGAAGAGCACTCACCAATCTGCGGTCATGAAGTCCTCAGACTGAACAGCACGCAAAGCAATGACCTGGAAAGTATGAGCTCGGCAACATCCTAGGGGGGAATTGAGTTGGGCATATGCACACCTGCTCATACGTCCGCTTGTCACCCATGACGCCAACGGCCTTGACAGGGAGCAAGACGGCGAAGGCCTGGCTAATCTGGTTGTAGAGCCCGGCGTTGCGGATCTCCTCGATGTATATGTGGTCCGCGTGCTGTAGGATCTTGACCTGCTCACGCGTGACGGGGCCGAGGATACGTATGGCGAGGCCGGGGCCTGGGAAGGGATGGCGTTGGACGAGGGGAGCGGGGATGGAAAGGAGGCGGCCTAAAACGCGGACCTCATCTGCCGATCAAAATAGTGAGTGAAATCTTGAAGTTACTCTAGTGTTATGAGGAACTGAGAAATGTATACCTTTGAAAAGCTCGCGAAGGGGCTCAATTAGTTTGAGCTTCATGTCCTTGAGAAGCCCACCGACATTATGATGCGTTTTGATCGTCGCACTCGGACCCTTGAAGCTGATGCTCTCGATTACGTCCGGGTACAGAGTGCCTTGCAGCAACCACTCGATCTTACCCTTGGCCTCCGCCCCCTTCTTCTCTTCCTCCGCAGCCGCGGCTTCAATCTTCGCAGCTTCAGCTTCAAAGACGTTGATAAACGTGTTCCCAATGATCCTGCGCTTCTGTTCGGGATCTTCGATGCCCTCGAGGCGGGAGAGGAAGAGCTCCGACGCATCAACGACGGTGAGCTTAACGCCAAGGTCTTTGTTAAGCATATGGTGGACTTGACGGGCTTCATTCATCCGGAGGACGCCATTGTCCACCATGATGGCATGGAATCTGAATCAGAAATTTAGAATGCGACTAGGACTTCTCAGCGAGAAAACTAACCTGTCACCAATGGCCTCGTGCATGAGTTTGGCGGCAACGGTGCTGTCCACACCACCACTCACCGCACCGATCACACGACCCTTAGATCCACAAATTTCACGAATACGGGCAATTTCCTTGCCAATGAACTCTTCCTACCGGTAGAAGAGTTAATAAATAACCAAGGGGGGGAGAAGAAAACTGTGGTACCATGGTCCAGTTATGTTTGCATCCGCAAATGTTCAACACAAAGCGTGCGATAATCTCCTTTCCACGGGGAGAGTGAGTAACTTCGGGATGGAACTGAATGCCATAGAATGGCTTGGAGTCATGGGCGATAGCCGCGAATGGTGCATTACTCGTCCGGCCGATGACATGGAAATTTGGTGGGATTTCTGAAAGTTGATCTCCGTGAGACATCCACACCTAGATGCTGTTAGTCAAGACACAGGCGATTCAGATCAATGGACGAACCTGCATCTCCTCTCCAAGTCCCTCAAACAACGCGTCCACCGACGAGTTCTCTCCCTTGACTTTGCTGATCTCGACCTGAGCGAAACCATACTCGCGGTGATCGCATTGTGCAACCTTTCCCTGCATACTCCATGCCATTTCCTAGCGCGCTGTGAGCCCTTGGATACTAGATTCGGAGCAAATCGATCGCATGGGCTTGCTCACCTGAAGACCATAGCAGATCCCCAGAATGGGCACTCCGAGGGAGTAAACCGCAGGGTCAACATGCGGCGCATCGGCATCATAGACGGAATAAGGAGATCCAGAGAGGATGACGCCTGTAGAGATGTTAAGCAACAACCACAGAACACCCAGCGCTCCACATAGGAGCTTGGTCTGACCTTTTGGCTTCCACTTCAGATCCTCGATTTTCTGAGTGCATGGCATCAGCTCCGCGTAGACGTGGAGTTCTCGACATCTCCGGGTGATTAAGTGGCTGTACTAGAAACCCCAAGTTATGTTGGACTCAGATGGTGTACACTTAGAAGATAAATCTAAAGCCTGACCTGGGATCCAAAATCGAGGATGAGGATCGTGTCAAATTGATCGTGAATTTCAACCATCCTTGCCTACTTCAAAAGATTCTTCCGAAGGATATCAGAGGGAAGAGGGGGCTGCGAGCAAGATGGAGGGACTCGAATAAATTGCTCTTTCCTCTTTCGGTTGACGCGTCGCGACGCGCAGAGGTGCTCATACTGTGTTCCCCTCATAATCGACACATTGAAGTCCTGTAACAAACAAATAGAACCTGTATGCCATTAGACAGCTATGGAGATACATAATACAACATCTACTATGTAGTGGATTACGAAAATAAGATACAGTGTCCTTCTCACCATACCATAACACCAATAGCGAATATTGGACCTCCCGATGGTGAACGACAATCATTAACCACGCTCATGACGGAAGCGGAGAAGCAAACCCGCCGCGTCCTCGACCACGAATGCCTCCTCTCGACGGCACACCGCGTCCCCGATCAAAGGCCGACACAAAGCCGCGTCCTCGGAAGCCGCCTATGAAACCACCTCGAGGAGGAATATTCGGCGGGTGACCGCCGCCCCGCGCATGAGGTCCGAAGCCACCTCGTGCGGGCGCATTATGTACATCGTTGTGAGGGGATACAGGTGCAGCGTCACTAGCTGTTGCATGTGAGATGCCGTTAGGCGCATGACCGCCTCGCCCATTGACGGGGGCACCACGACCTCTATTGGGATTCGTCATTATATGGACAGGTCCTTGGCTGATGGGCAATGGTGAGAGAAATAGTCATACAAAACGTGAATAAACGCACTGTGATGATTGAGGTACAGGACGGAAGCCTGAGGCGGCCTGTTGGCCAGGTGACGGTCGAATGGCAGGATATGGTCCTGATCGTGGATTGAAGGGTCCAGGATGTGGCTGCGGCGCTTTACGGTTCACAGAAGTGATAAATTGAGGATTCGTCAGGTTCAAGCACGTATTGAAATCTACGGTAGATCCGCGATATTGCGAACACCTATTCCCGGCGAAGGAGCCGAAATCTTAACATGTAGCCAGCTGAAAGTGATGATGACCTTACCGATTGTTCAGCGTCGTACCCGACATAAATGGCATATCCCAGATGACATCCATATTCTTGGTATTCAAACCAATCACAACACCCCTTGCAGCGAGCGGGACACCGCCGGAATCCTGGACCATCGTCACCCTGTCACCAAGAGCAAACCGTTGATTCTGCAGACGATACACAGCGTGCGCAGGCTTTAGGACAGCCTGTCGAGGGATGTTCTTCACGATGGCCTTCTTGTACGCAGACATAGATCGGTCAGAATTGAATGTGTCCGCAAGTTTTTCGATCTCCTCGACCGTCGTCTACAAGGTATCATTCATGAACAAGGTGTGAAATCAAAGTCATGAAATGATGTACCTTCTTGAGCTGATCGCAGAACAATGACACGGGCTCAAATTCCCGGACGCCCTTTGATGCCAGCCAAGTTCTGACCTCCTTTGCTTTGAGATCGGAGTCAGCATCGTTGGAGAACATGCTGGCTGCCTTGGCCATCTCTTCAGAGGATTCATCAGAAAAAAAAAGCTGCTGCGAAATCCAGAGTAGGTCCACATACCATCGCCATTTTGATCGAGGTTTCGGAAGACCTCAGGATATTTTTGCTGGATGTCTGAGATCAGTACTGCCACCCTTGTGTTTGTCCAGCGTAGCAAAATCGATCGCACCTTGTATTCCCGAAGCAGGTCGACAGCTTTATCACTGAACTCCCAGAGCTTGCTGTCCTTCCGCGAATAATCGAGCACTTTCATGCCTTTCGCCTCAAATTTGAGGCTCAGCCCGAGATTGATCTTCTGGTTGTCCGACGTCAACACCATGAAGCTTGACGTGATCTTCGCCAGAGCTCGACCGGAGATCCCAACCATCTCGGCTGCTTGGAATGAGGGGTAGTACCTGGTCGGTAAACGGCTCGTCACGACTGCCTTGAACTTCTCATTGTCGGATTTGTCGGTCGGTGAGAACTGAAGACAGTGAGTTATAACACAAACACAATCAAGACGTGGTGACTCTTACAGCAAGAATGACAGACAGCGAGTCTTTGGTCGTGCCAGATACCTGCGCTGCTACCCCATATGCGTGTTCGCCGAGGAAAAAGATCCTGCTCCCCTCTGGGAATTCCTCCGACAAGGGAGGAGGCTCTTTCTCCATGAAGCGAGGATCCTCGGAGATAACCTCAGGTACGGCGAGTTGAACCGCAACCTCCACTTCCTTGCTGCGGTCCTCGTAATCCTTCTTGAATGCGCCGTTCTCCAGGCGCTTCAGACCTACAACGCAAAATCATTTAGCGATCCAAATCGACAATGTGACAAGGAGAATCTGACCTTTCAAGGGACGGACGTGCAGCAGTACCTCAATGTCGCCCGTGATCACGCCGCACTTCTTTGAATAGTAATACGTGATCCTCTCTGCCTTGCTCTTCCACATTCCCAACCCCTGATTCGAGTGCGGGTTCCCCACGACTTTCTGTGGCCCTCCAGGCACAACCGAGAACTTTTCGTATTTGAAAAGCGAATCCGAGACCGAGTTTACCAGGCCCTCTTGCAGGAACGGCCAGCCGATGAAAGTCTTCCTTCCAATAAGCGTCCGCGCGATGTCCTCTGGCTTTCTATTTTCGAACGAGTTCTCGATGTGTATCACCATCGACTTATTGCGACTCTCAGATCCGTGCACGTTCACACCGTGGTGCCCGAGGGTGGCCGTGTGCGGCAGCGTCTTGAGGGACGGGAAACCAGCGAGGGCTTCGGCGCCGAGGAAAACGCCGTCGCAGAGACCTTGAACCAGATGGAGGCCATCGAGTGTGGGTAGGTCGAAGGGCTCCATGGTACAGGTACATCGATAGAGGGGCGGGAAGAAGCCGGGAAGGGACGACGCGTAATAAAAGGGTTCGCCAGGGTTGTACCTGAATTGGTAACTTGTTCCAAAGCTATTACGCTGCCTCTCCTCGTCCGTAAGGCGATGCTCTCGTGCTGAGGTACAAGGATGCAGCTTGAACAAAACAATATAAGGTAATTGCGGTGGCATTATACTCACAAGCCATAGCCTTGAGCAACCTGTTCTCGTCAATGAAGGGAATCTTGACGACCGCCTCCCATTCCTGTTTCTTGCCGTTCAAGTCTTGCTCAAACTCTTGGGGATAGAAATCCAGTATGGGCGACTCTGAATTGTACATCAAGTCCTTCAGGGAGCATCAGCAACCAAAAAAGCGATGTCAGTGGATAAAAGCGCACTCGGTAAGCTAAAGGAATGAGGTCTTGGCTGGCTTCCGGCAAGACACCCATCAACTGCTCAAAAGGTCGGAAAGGCTTTGCCAGATCAAAGGAGAATGTCATTTTGTCGACACCCTTCAGATCTAGAAGGGAGAGATGAATCCTTGTCAATTGTATACGAGAAAACGTCACTCACCAGACATACGGGGCGCATAATGGTAGTCATAGAACCAACTCCACGACGCAACCCCGCCGTAGTAGTAATGCATGACCCACTGCAAACCCTCCACATACCGATACACAAGCGGACCGATCTGCTCTGGGTCGGTGAAGTCCATGCCAAACTTGCCCTGCAACAAAATCAGCCACGCTTTTTCACAAGTGTAAAGGAGAAACCAACATACCATGTAGTACCCCTTTTTCCACTCGTCCATCTTCGCCTTGACTGACCGCTCATGCCGAGCATCAAACCCGCCATCGTCCGCATCGTTCGTGACCTTCGCTTTCTCATACTTCTTCAGTACCCTATCCACAGCCTCGTTGCCCTCCTCATCTTCGCTCTCCCATTCATCCTCGTCACCGTCCCCATTGCCCTCGCCCTCCTCGCCTTCTTCCGTCGACAGTGGCGTCTCCAACGCCCCAGGAAACCGGAGCGTAACGAGGTTCTGGTCGTTTTCGTCGTACTCGTCCCACATTAGCTCGAGGTGCAGGTCCTTCGCGAGGTCACCAATAAACGCCCTGTCGCGGGCAGGGAACGTGTTGGGCATGTCGAGACGGGCATTGCGGAGGTGAGACGGTGTGTGTGAGCCTCGATGTTTCAAGACAAAGGCCTTGATATCATCAAAAATCATGCGCTGCGATGGAGTCAAAACTGGACGAACATTGTGAGTAAGGGATGGGAGAGGGGACGATGCGGCTCACCAAGTTTTGATTGGTTCCGTGCGTGATTCATCTCTTTCACATGCTTCGCCTGCTTTCCCTTGTACCAATTCAAGTCCGCGTACTCCTTTTCAAATATCTCCTGCTCCCAGTGAGCCATTTCATCTAGGATAACTTGCAGCCTTTTCGTATCGATCTCTCCCGCATTGTTCAGATATCCATCTGTGTCAAGACGAAAACAACTGAGTCCATCATACTTTGAGAAAGACGGGCCGAGTCTCACCTAATGAAGGTAAAACCTTCATATATACGTCAAACAGTTTCTCCAGCCCATTCTCGTGAATGTGTAAATCAGGAAGATGTGGAAGGAAATCATTCCCGATGAAAACCGCGAGTAAGATGAAGTCGTCGATAATTCGTTCGAGATTGTAATCGAACGGTAGCAGATGGGCTACATCCTGGAACTCCAAGTCCAGGTACTCTCGCATCAACGAAAGATGTAGTAAGTAGAAGTTGATAGATTCGAGTCTATGTTCTCTTCAGTTCTGCTTTACTTCAACAGTGCAAGGAAGGACGTACCCGCCATTACTCTTCTTCCTGGCCGCAGGCCCAAACTTCACCTCCTCACGCAATAAGCAGAAATGGGGATCATGGCTCAACAATCCCAGCATGATCAAGTCTGCATCGAGCCCGTATAAACAATGTCGCACGTTGGGGTTGTAGTCCGGCTGGGCCTTGGATAACCGAATATAATCCATAATTTTGTGCTCACCCTCTCCAGGCACCTCATGTCCAGAGAGCACGACCTGGATGTCTCGCCAATTCGAGTCCTCACTGATCTTCTTGTTCACAAAGTACCGCAGCTGCTCTGACAGCTTGGCCATGAAAGGTGTCCCTGTCCCCGCGTACATACCGCCAATCAGTTACACATCGCGCAAAACCGAGTCATGCCGTGAATGCAAGAGAGCGAGACTGACCTGGTGTGATACAATTGCTGTCGAACGCCTTCTCATCTGGCAGCTTCTCTCCCTTGCTCAGAGCCTTCTCCCTTACTTCCTTGGCCTCCTTCGCAGTCTTGAACCGCCGACTCCGCTGCTGATTCATTTTTGCACGCGGCGCGACGCCATCCACAGCCATGAAGAACAGTTTCTTCGGTTTTATCTTCCCAAAAAGATGGTCTACGTACGCAAATATAGATGTGAATATCTGCTCCTCAGACAGGCGAAAATGTGCGTCCTCGTCATTGGGATGTGAGCCTGTTGTCCATGTTAGCGTCTTGAGTCAGAAATGAGATTGATAATTCAAGGCTTACATGAATGAATAATGCCGTTGAAATCAAGATAAAGATTGTCTGCGCCAAGAGTCAGATGGTCATCATGTCATAGGAGAGGTATACGCACCGAACTCGGGAATCTTGTTCTCCTCAATGATTTGAGAGGTGAGCGGGTAACGCTCTCTGTCGCGCCCCAGTAAGCAACACCCTTGCATGAATTGATTGAGACTCACGAAATATATCTGAAAAACTGCGTCCAGGAGTGTCGTCAATGGTAAGTGGTGACAGCGTGCTGAAATTTACCAACCTTGGGAATACCTGTAAAATAGTAAGAATGGTGAGTGCTAGAAGTTGAGAAGGCTGAAATGACTTGCCCATGCTAGTATATGTACTTGTTCTTCCTCAAAACAAAAAAGAAAGAGTTGTGAGGATCGACTTTGACAGAGTAATACACGTCGATGTCGTTGAAAGGTTTGGCTAGAACCAGAAGTCGTGGGTCGGGTGCACTCGTACATATGTAATCAAGATCTCGTGCCGCTTCACTGCACAAGTAAAGTCAAATCCAGTTTGTTGACCAACATAACCATCTTCAATTGTGTTGAAGCGTTGAGGTCGGGTATCTTTGATTGAACGAAAGTTTAGCTTTCTTTGCTGATCTCGCCGCTGTGGAAAACTTCTTCATCGGCTTGGGACGGTTCGCAGGGGTAGAATTTTCGAGCGCGTTTCCGGCTGGGAGAGGCATGATGAGAAGTTGGGGAGCTAGACATGGGCGTATCGCTGGCCCAACAGCTTGTGACAATGACAGGATCGGTGGTGGTCTTCGCCCTTCGCAGTTCGCACAGACACCATCTACTTGTTCTCTGTCTTCCAGAGGTCCTTGGAGTTTGGAGTAGGACAACTCAGTATCTGTGATCACGCAGGGCATGAACTCCATTTGCTCTTTTCTGCTCTGGTGGAGAAAATCGTGCAGGTAATCTTTTGAGGACACCGCCCAGGAGGCCTTCATACAATGCCTTTCCTTGACCTTGGTATTCACCTGCACATCGGTGGGCGCATCCCCGCATGCATGTTCTGCTAGTATCTTTCACACAATCTGTGAATTTAACATAACCGCTTACAGCTCTGTGGGCATCAGCCCCCTGCTATTGGTCCTTCGTTGCGTATGTGGGATACTTGGAGAATCGAAGAGGGTGAGCTTAATTTTGTGATTCCGACTCAACAAAGATGACATCACACTCATCCCATTCTTTCGCCCAGACTACCGATCATCTGACGAAAAATTGGGCTTTCGTGTCGTCTGTTGACCAACAATGTCAGGCAATACATTCTCACAAACCTATTTTCATTTTGTATCAGCATTCGCCCAAAATACGCCATTTCCATGTCTCTGACCATTTGTTCTGGGTCAATCCCGGCCGCGACCTATTCTGCACGATGTCTGTCGCGCACAGGTACGTTTGTGCAAAGCGGCATGTCGCGGCCCTCCTTGGGAATAAACACACATGATTACGAGTTGCCCTCCCATGTCTGGCGCCATGACTATCTCTTATCTTCAGACTTTCGTGATTTTCCCTGGACCTGTCGTCAAACGTCTCCTTTCGCTCATGCACATCACACCTCAGCGCGGTTGTGGCACAGCAACAAGCTCACTTGACACGTACGCATCTGGGCATCTGGACCTTAGCCACCATCTCACGTACGTTCCCAGCGGTGAATTTCAGTGAGCGCATCTCCAATACCGATGTCACGTGACTACGGTGTCGCCATCCCCCCCTTCTCTTTGCGCAGTCTCGTATGGATGAGCCGCGAGACATTTGCACTAGTGAAAATGCATTTGCTTGTATGTAGGCTGGCATTTAAGAGCGGCGCTCGGAGCCGGCAGTTTGTTGTCAATTCCCAACATTCAGGTGTACTCCTCTTCAGCTCTTCCATAACTCATCTCTCCACCAATCCTCGGAGATGGCACCCGTTGCGACTGAAGCGCGCCAGACCGTCGTTGGCGCAAGCGCCGAGCAAGTATTCAACCCTTTTTATTCGCCATCGATTGGTGACGACGGCGATGACTCGTACAAGTGGGCTCAATACAAGGTAACGTCCGATTCACCATTACCCGCGTCGATTTACCTTCATGACGTTGACCGTGTTTCGCGGCTATAGCCTTACTTCCCCAACGTTTCTTGGCCTCCTCTTCAGGAGCAGAAAGTCGTCGAGCGCGGGTTGCACGCAGATCCTGCGAAGCAAAGCCTCTATTCGGCAGCGTCGAAGATCGTGCACCTGACACCAGCCATCGGGACTGAGATCCATGGCATCGACTTGCGACAGTTGTCGGATCCTCAAAAAGATGAACTGTGAGTCTTGCGTCGATGGGCGGTTTCCTCCGCAGGTGTTTAATATTATAATGAGTCCAGAGCCTTACTCATCGCAGAACGAGGGGTAGTCTGTGCGTACGAATCTCAGATCAAATATTAACCAGTATGCTCATGTATACTGTTGATCAGTCCTTCGTGACCAAGATATCAGCATTCACGAGCAGCTCGATCTGGCTCGCCACTACGGCCCGCTGCACAAACATGCGACGACTCCCATCCCGAAGGCACCAGGCCTGGAAGAAGTCCACGGTACGTGATGAACGACATCCAAAGCCATCGCGCTACACTCACCTGTTTTGCGCGCACCCAGTCGTCTACAATGACGGCTCTCGCCGACCCGACCCCTCCGCTTTCAGCAAGTTGGAGCTCTGGCATTCGGACGTCTCCTACGAGCTGCAGCCACCGAGCACGACGTCGCTCAAGATCTACTCCGGTCCGGAGTACGGTGGGGACACGCTCTGGAGTTCGGGCTACGCGCTTTATTCCTCGCTGAGCCCCGGGTTCCAAAAGTACCTCGAGGGCCTGACGGCCGTGCACAGCGCCGTCGCGCAGGCGGACGGCGCGCGGGCTGCAGGTTTGCCCGTGCGTCGTGAACCTGTGGAATCGCAGCACCCTGTCGTGCGCGTGCACCCCACGACGGGATGGAAGAGCATCTATGTCAACCCTGGTGCGTCGCGCCAACCCACTCACACGTATCTCGCAGACGGGACTCATACTCTGTTTTTTCTTTCTTTCTCATGTCTAGGATTCACGCGCCGCATCGTGGGAGTGCCCAAGGCCGAGTCGGATGCCATCCTCACGTTCCTCTTCCACCAGCTCAGCGAGAACCCTGATTTCCAAGTGCGCTTCAAGTGGACGCCCAACGCGATCGCAATCTGGGACAACAGGGTGCGCTCCTCCTCTATTTCTCTGAATTTGAAAGAAAAACTCACGCTTGTATTGTTGTTGTCGTTCGTTCTTCGCAGGTCGCGACGCACAGCGCGACGTTCGACTTTTGGCCCGCGACGCGCCACGCACTGCGCGCGACACCGCACGGCGAACGTCCGATCTCGGTCGCCGAGTACGAGCGCGACGGGAGCAAGGTCGCGAAGGACCGTCAGTTGGAAATCTGGCGCCAGCAAGGCATCGAGGTTCCTCAACCCAAGACGGACAGCTCGCGGCCGCGCGGGTACAACGACTGAGGCGCCCTCCAATGTGATTTCGAAGAAGAAGAAGAAGAGGAAGAATGACAACGCGGCGCCTGTATCTTGTATTCGTATATAAATAAGTATAGGAGCTGTAAGTATCTGGGACAGGATGGTTTGGACGTTCACGTTGTTTACTTACGTACGGGCTGTCGGCAACTTGAACGAGGGTTACGCGCCGCACTTGCCATGTCAGTGCACTCCTATGATGCTATTGAATATGAGAACCTCGATGCGCGTCAATCACACGATGCACTCGAGACCAGTGGCGCAGTACTACTGTACTGTACTGACTGGACCCGACTCGGAGTTGCAACTAATGTCCGTCTGGCTCGCCGCAGTGAGGACCCCGCTTCAAGTCGACTTCTGCACTGATCAGGTATAATGTGTGGAGCAACCTGTGGGAGGTCCCGAGTCTGCACGCGCGCGCGTGCGGGAAGAGAAGATGGTTGTGATGGTGGGTGTCCGGGCCTTGTGTGAGTGCGTTGGCCGCATTTTTTCTCCAGTACGTACCGACGGTAGTCTGTACAACAAATCAAACTGGACTCGAGCTATCCTTGGAATCCAAGTTCAAAGTGGGTGCACCATTCGGATTCGTCCCACCTGGGAAGCCTCGACGCAAGTGAGTATGATTTTGAAAGCTAGGAAAATAAGTGATTTCCAATAGTCCCTACTTCAGTAACTTACTTATTTACTAGGATAACGGCCCGGCGTTCGTTTGCTTCAGTTCAACACACATGTCAGAGCGGCATTGGGCGTGTGATGTGTGACCCCGCCCGGGGACTTCTCGAGCGTGTAGCATCCCGTCCTATTGCCGACTCTCTTAATACACCGTTTCGACGTCGAACGTCGAACGTTCGAAGATCTCACTGGCAAGCCTGGCCCGGCAACAATACACTACCTCTACTCCAGTACCTACATATACTATACTCCTCCCCGTCCGGCGTCCGCTCACTCCAAGATCCTACGAAACGCTTTCAAATGAAGGACTGCCTTATGGATCTTACAATCACAACCAACCAGATCATGGAGCCAATCGGCACATATCACGGACGACCAATCCCCACGCGTCCCTGATCGATCATCCATTAATGTACTCAATGTACTCATAAAGCTTCCCCGCGCGCCACACACAGATCCAACACTCCGAAATCGAGTCAAGCGCTCCACCCACAGATGGAATGGATGATGGGATTGCCAAATGAAAAATCCATCTGCGACAGATCTCACGCACATTTGTCCGACCAACACACACACACCAAATCATTCGAAAAATATATATAAAATAAAATAAAATAAAATAAATAAAATGGGACGTGGATCCATTGAGGTACTCGATGTACTTATAAAGCTTACCCGCGCGCCACACACAGATCCAACCACATCTCTCCGAAATCGAGTCAATTAGCGCACAGATTGATACAGATACGATGGACGCATTGATGAATGGTGGATTGCCAAATCCATCTGCGATAGATCTCACGCACCTGTATTTCCAACCAACACAGTACTCAAATCATCCGAAACGATAAAATAAAATAAAACGGGACGTGGCTTTGCCACGTCCATATCATTGTGTATAAGTATGTAGCATAGTAAAAAAAAAAATAGTACGCGCGCGCACGCATTCATGAACGTACGTTCATAAGGAACATCTCGTCTCATCTGATGTCAGGAGATCTACAGTGTCATACGCGCATATCGTCATTATATGTACACCTCGCCGAGCGGGAGGAATATTACGATGGCCACCACCACCAACCACCTACCCAGAACAAAAAACCAACGACCGATCGCACAAACCCACCCACGCGAGGAACGGAAGGATACTAAAATGAGCTCTAAGAGTAAGAAACTAAGAGGAACCGCGCAAAATGCAGCCGGACGGATGTAAATCTGACCCCAAACGCGCGAGGAGACCGAGAACAAAACAAAAAGGGGGGGCGATAGTACGAACAAAAGAGAGCGCGGGGAACATGGAAAAGAAACGGTTTCAAGTCAAGAAAGAAAGATCCACATCAATCGAGGGAGAACGGCACCTCACAAATCAAGAATCAAAAAAGAACGAGACAATAAGAAACGCGACCTCCCGATTCTCACTGCGGCGACCCCCGCGACGTCCGCAAATACGACGAAGGCGCATGGTGCTGATGCGGATGGTGATGCGGGTGCTCCGCCCCCGATGATGTCGACGAGTACGTCCTCCCAGACGTCGTCCACGGTGGTGGCGGCGCGCCCATCATGTTTTCGCCCTGCGACGAAGACGGCGGCGGCGCTGGTACCGACGCCGATGGGCCGTTCGTGATGGGCACCATCCCGCTCCCGCCGTACCCCACAGGGCCAGACTTGCTCGACGGCCCCGCGCGTGCTTGCTGTTGAGCCTGAGACTGCGACGGTCCTTGTGTGGGTCCTTTAGGCGAAGACGCGGGCGGGTCGCTAGGCCCGGTGGCACTACCCCCCGCCGATGCATTGCTGTTGCTGTTGCCATTGGCATGACCGATGTTTCCGCCGCCGATGTTGTTGTTGGGAGGAGAGGCGAACCCGC
This sequence comes from Bondarzewia mesenterica, assembly GCA_004802705.1. NCBI lineage: Eukaryota > Fungi > Basidiomycota > Agaricomycetes > Russulales > Bondarzewiaceae > Bondarzewia > Bondarzewia mesenterica. Next base: position 8,270 of record SGPL01000366.1, on the reverse strand, counting down.
CATTGACGTCCGCCATGCGCGTCGAGGCGCGTAGCGTCTCCAGGTCGATCTGCGGCGCTTTGCCGTCCGGGCCCGAGGCCTTGTCGCGCTTGCGCATCAGCTTCGCATAATCTGTCCCCGCAATCATCGTCAACACCGTCCTCGACGACGATACGTGGAAGAGCACTCACGCAAACCACACGCGTTGCACAGCGTCCTGGCCCCATCCGGGCCCCTTCGCCACTCCGGCGTCTCCCGGATGTTGCACGAATGGCACTTGCCCGGGGGCGTCGCTCGCTATGGACACCAGAAAGAAGGGAAAAAGCCAAGCACAAGAGTGTAAAGGACCCGGGTCGGCAAGGAGACAAAGCGGCATCAGCCGAGACTCAAAAGACAACGACGGACGATAGCCGACAAAAAAGGGGCGGGCAGAAGGGAGGGAAATTTTGGAAAAAAAAAAATGACGCACGCTTCTCTTCCGGTACTTGCTCTTGGGCTGCCCTGGCCCCCCGTTCTGGCCAGACGTGGTGGCGCGCTTCGTCCGAATCAGTTCCATATCCGCCTCGGCTGTCGACTGTGCCTGCGCGACGAAACAAAATCAGTCAAACGTTCAAGGAGAAAAAAAAAAATTGCGCTATTTGTTTTGCCAGCGGAGGCATCCATAAAGGAACATGCTCACCTCCGCAGTAGCGCCCGTCTCAGGCGCAGCCGCCGCGACCGCGGCGCTGTCAGAGGACATGTCCTCCCAGGGCCGTTTCGGCGGTCGATGGTCTTCAGGCGGAGGGTGGGTAGGCGCAACAAGCGCCGCCGCGCTATTCGAAATCTCGTTCGAGGTCTCGGATTCAACGAGACACTGTCGACGGAGATCTTCCACAAGCCGGACCACCAGAGCCGCGCGATGGTGCATCTCTGCTAGCTCGGCAGCGGAAGGCTGGATATGGGGCAGACTCGACTGGAGCTGGACTGGAGCTCCTTCGACCCTTGTCAGGTCCGAACGGGAGGATGGGGATATCACGAACTCACCGTATCGACTCGCGAAATCGTAGAGACAATTGCAGTGGTTCTGGATCTATGGGGAGGAGGGCGTCATGTGAGCACGCGGATCTGACCCGTGTTGCAACGGACACGTACCTTGGCGAGGGTGTCCTCTTGCTGATGGAGCTTGATGTCATGGCGCGCATGGGTCGTGCTCCGAGAATCCACGCTAGTCGGCATCACGGGCGCCATTTTCGGGTAGTGTGGGGGAGCCGGTACATGCTGCTGCTGCGCCGGATGCTGCTGCCAGTGATCCGTAGGCGGAGGCGGGTACGGATTGCTATGTGGGGCTGGTGGCGGTGGCGCTCTCTGGGGCATGTAGTGGGTGGCGTAGCCAGGATAGCCTGGGGGCGGTGGAGCGAAAGACGAGGGGTGGTGCTGAACTTGGTCGTGCGGAGGGGGAGGCTGTACGGGATACGAGGGGGGCGGCTGAGAGGCGTAAGAGGGATGTTGAGGGTATGGGTTCTGCAAGGTGACAGCATGACGTGTAGATTGAGCGTGGTGAGCGCGTTTCCTCGGGGGTGATGGGCATGGCGGGGAGATGGGTGAAGAAAGAGAATGGAAGCTTACGTGAGATGACCTAGGAGAGACGCCCACGGCGGCGCCTGAGCGCGGCCGCTTCTGTGCAGGGTCCTCGCGAGGAGGGCCAGGAGGGATGGAGCCGGGAGCGGATGGGATGTGGGCAGTGCTGTAGGACAAGTCGTGTCTGGGAACGTGTTCGTGGGAGATGGGTGGGGGAGCAGGGTGCTGTGAGGATAGCATGTGTGGAGGGGGAGGAGGAGGGTGTGTTGAGCGAGACCATTCGTGGCGTGAGGAAATATTTGGGTTTGGGCCGGGGTGTTCTGGTTGTGCGGGGCCGGAGGCGGGAGGGTTGTTGTCGTACTGAAAATTCAAGTCCCTAATGGAGGGAAGACGAAAATCGGACTGCATTGTGGAATGGGAGTGGTGGGCAGAGGACGTGTAGGCAGAGGCCATGGTGGTGGAATTTTGAGTGGGAGATCTGAGACCAGGGAGGGGGGACAAGATCAAGCGTTGTATCTTGTGATTTGTATCTCCCGATGTATGCGGATCTTGGAGGGAGAATCTATAGGAGCGAGAGATGAAGACGACGAGGAAAGAAAGGAAAAGGAGCTTACAGGGACGAACGTCGACGGGAGAGGGACAGAGGAGGGTAGGCGATGAGAGAGAGAGAGAAGGAGAGAGAGAAGGAGAAAGGAGAGAGAGAGGATATGACACGGTCGTCAAACTGGGATCTCGGCGCCGCAAACGGAGTTTGAAATCACGCAAGGTCCATTCACCCTAGCGATTTTTTTGTCGCGACGGTGCGAGATGGTCTTGGATATGTGGTCTGAGTGCGAAACGAGCGGTTTGTTCAGAATCAAGGCGAGGGCGCTGATGGAGGAGGACAGAGAGAGGGTGAAGAGCAAGGGCAGCCACGAATCTCATTCCGGTGCCAGATCGGGCCCCTTTGACAAGCCAGATCCACCACCCAATCTGCCCCAATCGGACAAGTCTCATTCAATACGTAATCGAATCACCCGGCCATCCCCGATATGTCCCCTCCGCTCGGCGCAGCAGCTCCACCAGCGCCTTTGTGGCCCGTGGGTATCTCTCCAGTCTCAGTCCGTCAGTGCGTGCGAACCGCACCCCTTGGCCTTCTCGCTTCCGTGAGCCACGCAGGCGGTACTCATTCCCACTATTCCTCCTCCAGCCCTTTCCTTCCGACTCAAACAAGTACTCCCATCCAGAATAATCATAAAATACAATACCAACGCCCTCCTCCTCGCACGCGGTAGCCATCCGAATCCACCCGCCCCTCAATCATCCTTATATCCATCGACCCGCACAGACAGACGCTCGCCCGCTGACATGCACCCATCCAGCACCGACCGCGCGCCCTCGCTCTCCCGCCCGGCCGCCGCTCCCTCACCACTCGCGTTTCCAGGCTAGCCCAGCAACAACACTCGACTCTCGATTCTCTCAGGGTCCCGATCGCCGCAACACTCGATATTAAAATGGCCAATATCATACTATGTTCTTAGTAACCACGGAGCATTGTTTCCGGCCAGGCTGGCAGGCTACGCTGTCAATCCACGCTCGCCGTATCGTGAGTACCAGCAGGTTGCTGACGCTTGTGCGCTTGAGCTTGAACACGATCGAGGGCGCTTGGGCGACCCTACGGTGGAGGATCCTCCTTGCGGCCTCTTGCGGCGCGCATTCTATTCAAGACAAAGTGAAACATCCGAAACCGCGTCGCTTGCGCACGCAGGGGAAGTCCTTCTTCAACCAAGAAGCCAATACTCTACTCTAGGATCGGCCCCCTCGCGGAAGATCTCAACGTGTGACGTTGCCACGACGTCCGAGTCGCGTCCCGTCCACTGCGCGGATCCCTCATCATGCGCGTCACGTTAGGCTTATTAACCTAGATCCCCAGAGGAAGAACAAGCGTTTCCCTCTCCGCCGAGATTCGATGCGGAATGTATCATATATCATCCCCGGCCCACAGCGGACGATAACATGCCCTGCACACCGTGCAAAACATGGTCAGTGCACGACCTCGTGCACAATGCCTCCCAGCTTCCAGTTTCGTCGCGACCGTCAAACCCCATCGAAAGAATGATCTAGCACAACGCAAATACGCCACGCCGATCCATCATCTAAGTAAGATGAAACACCCAAGCCAAAGATCTCGCTCTTAGTCCCGTACCTTAGTCCGATATACATACAATAACGATATAATATAGTATGTATGTACAGTATTTACTATCATTATTTAACCATTCGCGATCAGACCACCCACCGGCGACTCTGCGACGTCCGCATGACCGGGGAAGTTTATCACGGGCCACGGGAACGAGCGCGGGCGAGGATGAAGGGCCCGATTTCGGATTTCGGACTGATCGCAACTTGGTGAGGATCGGGTTCAGTCCAGTTGGTGAGCGCCGACATGGACAGTTTACTGTAAATGAATGGCTCGTGCTCCTGCCTAGTAAATAGCATAATAGGATCAAAACTTCACAGTGACACATCCAGGGTCTGAGAGTGACTAGTCACCGTCGCCGTTCCATTCTCGCACCACATAGGCGTCCACATATAAGCTTAGTATTATGCATTATGCCGGCGGAGCGCGACGGAAAACTTGAAGTAAGGACAGGGATTCGGAAGTTACGTTGCGCCAGGGCGAGGGGGTTCTCGATCGCCGTGGAGGCTCCGCGGACATGAGGCGAGAACCCATTTACAGGTTCAGTGATTCAACTATACAACGATGTATGTATGCATGTATGTCCGTGATACTGTGATACGGTGACAGTCGAGCAGAGATGGTGTGCATACGTGGCACGCAGATCATGGAGCTCGAGCTTGTTCCGTCCTGAGACAGAAGACGGAAAGAGAAAGACGGGACGAACGGGTGACGATCAATAGGAAGGCGGAGGTTGGAGCCGGGAGTTGAGAAAGAAGTGGAAGGCAAGTGCATGCACACCCTGAAGAACGAGACCAAAACAATCGACGGACATACGAGACAACACTTCGTTGTCCCGAAAATCGTATCGAATGGCGTGTAGTTTGTTTTCTTGTCCCGCATCCGCCAACAACGAGCAATCAGTCGCAATTGGGACGACAAAAAGTAGCATACAAACCATCAAGACCAAAAAGTAAGTATCACACTGCATCAGGCAAGACTTGACTGACTTGACCGACATGCATAATGTACTTGTACTTTACATAGACATCGCCGATCTCCGCGGACCTCCAAACCCGCCAACAATCGCAAGGTCCTCACCAAATTCGCCTTCCGCGCGGGGATCTCGCGACCGGGAACAGGCCCCTCACAGCCTGCCTGTCAGCGTCTCAATATCCGACGCGACTACAGTACAGTACATACATACCATATTGACTTGCTCACTTCATAAACAATGCACGTATTGTCGGCAGATGAAAAGCGAGATAGGCTGGCGATGCACGATCACATACCAGTAAAATCAACATACTACATAGACGGGGGAGATGCGGCCACAGATCTGCGCCGCTCGACCCTGTGAGTAAGCATTACAGCATGGTCGACAACACACGCCAGATTGGCCCTTCAAGATTCGATATTCAGACTCGAGATCCTCAGAACTCGGGTGAGAGGCGTACTTACATATACTGGTGTGGGAACGGCGAACTCGACAGAGCGTGTGTGAGCGCGAGCCAGAACGGGCACTTTTGATGTCATTTCTGATACTTATGTATGTATGAGGACTCAGCGTCGGCCCTGTATGCGTCCGACAATTGAGTCACATATGTACTTATGTACCTCCCGCGCACGGTGCGAATGGAACTGCATATGTAAGCCCTCGAGCGTCGCGCGTCGGCGTCGGCGTCCGCGCTCCAGTACTTACTAGTCACCGCCACCGCTCGGGAACGGAAAGAGGCGAATCGGGGCGGGCTTCTAAGGATAGGATGCATCGCGGAGGGGCAGATTTATCTCTGTCAGGACACATGCATGTTCATGAATGAACGCCGGAACAGTACACAGTTTCTATTGTACTTACTTAACTGGGGTATAAGCAGGACGGCTCGAGCGCCCATGATGCGGAGGATGGGCCCAATTGGGTTTCAACGAGAAACCCGGCGGTACTGATCTGTACTCGGGAACTCACCGAACGATCTAATAACGCGCGCTCGATGCGGCACACACATTACACTCCCCTTCCTAGTCCTGGAAAACCCCTACAGTATAACCGCAGGCCCGATCAACGACCAACCAGAAAGGAGTAAGTGATACCTCGCTTGTCATCATCGACTGCACGTCCTCGGGAGAGAATTGCCCAAATCGGACGGATCTGAAGCGCCTTGATAATGAATGCGTCGGTAATTTACCCACACAAACAGCGCTGGGATGGGGGCGAACAGTTGGCGCCGGCGCCAGGAGGTGCGTATGTACGCGAGCACGCGACGGGCGCCGAAGAATTGAGCGCAGTTCAATTGTTCCAGTGATTGATATATCCGGCACCTGTCACATCGCGCGGTTCGCAAAGGTATGACTTACCCGCTGTGATTGTATTGATTGTATTGGGATATGAACACGGTTGGCCGTCGGCGGAGAGCCGGTGAAGACCCCCCTCGCGAGATGGAAAGTTCAAACTGTGTCGGTCAAGGTTCCGTGGTGGGAGATGCGAGGCTCCTGCCCTAGCGAAGCAAAGGCTGCGGAAATAAAGACAACTCAAAATAATGGGAATGAAGGTCGCGAAGAGGGGGCCGGCTCCTGAGAAAACTGAAGAAGCGGAGGTATCTTGAATTAATCAAGGTGGGGTGGAAAAACGAAGAGGAATGCGTTCGAGCTTGAATAAGGTTGAGTGCGTTGAGTGCGGGCGGTGGTAATGCGGGAAATGAGAGGGCGGTGGAAGTCACGAAGAATAGGTCTAACAAAGAGAAAGAATCGGAAGCGTCTTGGTTCAAGTTGGAGCTCGAGGGAAGGGATGACGAGAGGCCAGGCCAGGCTGGACCAGTGATTGATGATACATGACAGTTAGCCGAAGAAGGATGATTCCATGGTAGAAAAAAAATTTTGGATACGCAACATAGCGGGGAACATTCCAGCAGAAGAGGAATTGAACTGGATGTCATGAAGGACATCCTGGACGCCGAGGTGGATGGTCGGACGCAAGGATGCAGCCAGTACCAAAATTCAACTGGAACTGACAGTCAACAGGATTCGATCCGCCGTGACCTCGAGAAAAACAAACGATAAGATGAAATGCACTGTATATGATATGTAGTCAGCGGAATTATTCCCTTACTTGCAGATAATTTGCGTTCTATTTAAAAATCGCGGAGGCCTAGGTGTGTGTGAGTGTAGCGGCATCGCTCCGGACTCAGTGCGCAAAGCGTTCTCGACCTCCACAAGTTGGTAGGTGTGAATTCTGTTCATCCTTGAGCCACAGCGGCCCTGTCGATGTCAGTTCGTACACAGTACCGTGCGCTTCTGTAGATCCGTACCTGAGAAAAGGCTCATCATCTGGACCGTTGTAGTTATGTTTAGCATTTAAAGACAGACGATCCGCCTTGGATGGAAGTGGCCCTGGCGTATTCGCTGTGTGCAACTCTACATATTGGTTATTCGGGCGGATCGAGTCGACCTTGGTCTCTGAATTCGATACGGTGGTCGGAGGTCGGGAATTGACGTACTTCGTGCGAGGGGTCGTTGAAAGAGTGGGCCGTGCAGATCAAGCTAAGGAGAAGGAGAAGGATTCCTGAGACATTCGTACGCATATATCCCCCAAAAGCCCAAAAGTGCGGTTAGAGTATGTGCCGCAGTCTCTGGCGGCCCGTCGGCGAATACACGAATACACGCAGAGGTAGATGATGGAAGCTGGTCAAGAAAAAATTCCATGGAGAAAAGATGGCAATCCGTGCAGTTCACCTTCGGGTATTTGTGGAGAGTGGAGAGTCAAGGCGACGCGAGCTGTACCAGAGTCGTCCCATGGCGACGACGTACATACTACTATGGGTTGGGTTCATAGACTCCCGGTGATGGACAAGTTGATGCAGGACGAATCGCGCAAATGCAGAGACTCTGACTCCTCAAAAAGGGTGTGGCTAGAGTATGTACTTGCGCTAGCGTCCTATCTGCAAATGCATGAACACACGCGCTCGCAAACAGGCCAAGAAAAAAAAAAATCATAAAAAAAGGGAAGTCGGCTACCTTTGAACCACTTGACGACTGGTCGAGAGCAAAGCGACACATGCAGCGACTATGTATGGTCGGCGACTTCGAGCTCACCACACAGAGCGATGGTCTTCTGTGGAGACGCAACGGAGACTAACNGGCGCCGTACCATGACGACCCTGTGTGGGATTATTCCGGCAGTGGCTTGGTAGTGGCGAAGCAGAGCTAGTAGCGCGCCGACGAACCGCGCGAATATCAAGATGGCTGAGTATTCAGTCAAGCACCGCTATTATCATAGCGTCCAACCTGAGTCCAACCACCATACTATACTACTGCAAGCAGCCAGCTAGGAAGACCTCTAGCGGTGGCTCGCGATGCCAAATCGAGTCATTGCAACAGTACTTGGTGTTGCGCAGAAACTCTATTCGAGAAGAGAACAACCGTGAGTGAGTCGTCAGTCGATCACAGTGNACGGTAAGGGAGCTTGGGGCNTTTTTTTTTGGAGGTGAGGATGACGCACCGAAAAAATGTGGGGCAAGGGTGGCTGACGCGCGAACAACACAAGTGACCACTTACACGTTCAACGCCTTCACCCTTATGATGA
>SGPL01000365.1:0-34017 GCA_004802705.1 Bondarzewia mesenterica | reverse complement strand
CCTGCCGCCACTCGCTCCCCCAAAATTACTGATATTGAGCATGGGTGGGCTTGGTGATGAGGTGCAAGGCGGCCAAGATGAATAGGATGGCATGAAAGCCGTGGTGTGGAAAAATTATCCGTATTCTGATGTTTTGGCATCCCGAGTAGAAACCGCATAGGTGCACGTAACCAACACGAAAGTGCAGGGTGTCATCAAGTGCAAAAACAGTGTTTGCTCCTAACGAAAATAAGATAGAACGAAGGCAATGAAAGTGCACCCAGCGGAGACCCCCTGAGAACCGGACGGGTCACAGGTTTCGTCACAATTCAACCGGATGCATCACACAAGCGTGATTTCAACAAGTTTCGTCACGATTCCCACGTTACAGTGAAATGAGACCTGTCCCTAGTTCCTAGGGACAGGAATAATACACACTCACCGCAGGCCCTGCGGCGAGGCATGTTTAGCAGGAAAAATCGTGAAAAGTCTGGAAAAAGGTGCCTACACTAGACTGGTTGCCATACAGTAGCTCTTGCCTGCCATGCAGTCGCAGGACTGAGGAGTCGGACTCTGTCGGACTCTTCCGAAAGCTCGAATTCCAACTGCGGCAAAGTTCAAGTCCTCCAGACAAGAATATCCTGAAGCACGAAGGCAGCAACGGAGACTACTTAGCTCATTCCCCCAAATCCCGACACTAGTGGTTCCTATCGTATTGTACTCCATGGTGAGTGCAATACAGTGTGACTTTGAAGTTCACACTGATCACAGATTATCTCCTCCAGCTACCAGTCGGTAGTCTGATTTTCGTTTTCGAGAAAGAGACACTAAAAGGCATCATTTGTTGACGATTCTGACACCCCACTCTTTCAAGTTTCAAGCGACGAGCTGCGGAGGACTGTCACATCTGATATGATACATCACACGGTCGTCTGCTTTCTACCCAGGCTGAACATCTATTGTCTTCGTCCGCGGTTTGCGTCAAAGTGCAGGAGCCTCCACCATGACTTGAGAAGATGCGGGAGTAGTGGGAGGTCAGTTACTTTAATGAGATATCATGTACGTGAATCCTCCTGAGTTCCGACTTGGACTTTATTGAGCATGTAGTTCCCACCATTCATTTTTTGGTTCCATTTGGGCAGACGGAAGCAGTGAAGGATAGTATAGATTCGTCAGACGCTGGCACAGTCAGCGTGAAGATGTATCGGCCTGACACTCGAGTCATTCACAGCTTAGATTCAGCTCGCCTCCAGCCTTCCGATTTCTACGATATCTCTGGGAAAGCAGAACCGATCTTCCGTTTTATTTCCACAGGAGATACATTGTCCACATCAAAGCGTCATGCCTCCTTTCCATATATGTGGTTGACAGGAACAGCTGCAGGCCCATTTCCGAAAGGAACACACGGATTTCTCTACTTTCATACTTCCCAAACAGCGTTGATAGCTAGTCAAATTCGCTTTCGCGTCACCGCTGACGGCCAGTCTTCCAGCGCATTCGCCGACGGGCATGATCTTCTGCTCCCCGATGGCACCCCTTGGAAACTAGAGCTCTCTCACATCCTCCACTTCAAAAGTTGGAACACTCTTCTGGACCTCCTATACACGGAGAATCCGTCACTGAAGTCTATTACAAAGGATGATACCTTTGCCCACCGCAGCCGTATTATTCGAAGCCTCGATCCTCTCCGTCTCAAAGCCACTGATTTCCATGACATTTCGAACTCGCTGCGACCTCGTTATGCTATTGAAGATCCCGACTCCCAATCATTGCTTTATACCACCATCTTGTACGAAATGGTGGCAATGAAAAACGACGGAAGATTCACATTTCCTCCCGGCACTCATGGCTTTCTTTATTATGTCCATCCGACTTTGATGGAAGCAGGACAGCTTCGTTTTCGCATCACTAAGAACGACAATCCTTCAAGTTTCGCAGAGGGGAAGGACCTGACGTTTTCATCTGGCTTGCCATGGCACATGGTCGTTCGATCTCACCCAAAATACGATGCGTTCTTGCAGCTTCTTCGCAAAGACAATCTTGTCAAAGATGAGCATTCAGCCAATGTACCGCAGATAGAAGGGTCAAACGGTCACATCAGCGTCGATTTGCGCATGCCGCGCATTCGTACCCGCAACCCAATCGTCACAAGTTTTGGGCAACCATTCGCAATCAATCTCCGTTTCACCGCCTTCAGTATCTGGGTCTCATCTGGGAAGGAAATCCGGGCATTTCAGTTGCAACATCCCTTGAAACGTCATGGGCGCATGGTCCTGCGCTATATATCCGGTAATTGGCCTCCATATAAGTTTACCTTCACCGCTGATCCCAAAATGTGATTTTTTTTTCCCAGGGCGTATGCTCTGCTGCTTCGAACCGTCGCCTCTCCCCGAGCATAAAGGCAAGCGTAATGTGGCCATACGTTTGTTGAAAATGATGGAGCCTTTGCAGCTGCATCCCAATTCGGCCGGCGAAATTACCATGCGGCCACCAGAAGAGGGGCAGTTAATCATGCAGCACGACCGAGTATGGACATACGATGCGAATAAAAATAACAAAGCAGGACGTGGGTTGCGATTACTGTTTGAGATGGGTGCGAACGCATTGGCATCCAACGGCGACAATGAGCAGCAATTGGCGCAGGTAGGTACCTGTCTGTACATTATCGTCATATCCTGATAAAAAGTACTCGTCCTCCACAGCCTGTACAACCTCCATCTCAAGATGAGGCAGAGCCCCTGTCAGATGATCGTTCAAGACTAGCTGAGGCTCTTCAATGATCGACGCTGGCGATGTCTGAGATCCGATACTCACCCGAAGCTATGTTATATGGTCGTAGAATTTAATGTGTACTTGAATGACATCCGGGCATCTGCTGAATATCCTATGCCCTTTCGCTGCAAACTCTTGCCTTCGAATCACTGCTCGTTCTTCTTGACGCAATGGCATCTTTGGTAATCCAAGTTTGACTGTCGTAAACAGGAAGTCTTGAGGGCGATGCAGTGACGACAAGACTGGGGAGACCCATGTATAGCCAATTGAGTCGAAACGCTGACAGAGAAAGCTGCTGTGTGGGCATGTCATGGCAGCGACCACAATTGTACGTGGCACTCCGAATCCATTCTGTTGCGGCTGGGTATATCCATCTCTGTAGGATCAACGACAAATCGCGTCGCCTGACCCTATTCTTATAGGACGTCGACCTCTATGGCCGAAGGATATGGTAGCTTAGAAGGCGAAAGTTGGACAGGCTGTTGAGTCTGGCCCGAGCGCTGAATGCTGAGCACTTAGTACTTAGTACTCAGGTCTCAGGGTTAAGTGCACGAAGGTGTATGGACCTTGATAATATTGTTCCCGTTCTAGCTTCTGAAATACTGGACATTAAATGTAGTCAATCAACCAGCCGTCCATCTCGTCGAAGCCAAGCTCGCCTTTACGTAGTCTGTAGATGGAGGATGAGTGAACGTAAACGCACCGGATAGCGTGGACAGCTACAAAAGTATGACTTTAGAATATTGAGGGTACGATAAAGCAATACTTCCAATCTCGTGCGATGCGCCAGTATTCACATGATGCCCAGTCCTCTTTTCAACTCCATCTCCAAATCTTGCATACCTTCGTTTGCATGTTCGACATCCTTCCCGCCTTCTTCCTTTTCCTCCCTAATGCATCTTTCGCACTGGCAAACTCCGAAACCCCACGCGCCCAGCTGTTCTCGCCGCTGCTTCACACCGAGCGACGGATCGACATATGCCACGCAGAGTTCCTCGCCCGCATTGATGTCACGACGGGCTAGGAGTGTGAGTCGCGAGAGTGCAGTGCGTTGGTCGAGGTGACGCGCTGAAATGTTTGGATCACATGAATGATTGAGGTGCGAATGGAGCGTATACAAGCCGCCGTGGGCTTCAAGATCTGCAGGAGCAGTCAAAAGGACGATGAAAAAAAGCTGCAATGTCGGAGAGGCCGGATGACTTACTGAGACTCATGCGTCCAAGGCCACGCAAAAATGCATCATATGGGAAGATATTCTGAACGATCTCTGCCGGGATCGGTTTTTTAAGTAGACGGGCAAGCTTTTTTTGATCTGGTGAAGACGTAGGTGATTGGAAAGCTTGCACAAAAAGTTGATGGGCCTTTTTCCAGGTCGCTCGGTCAGGCTCCACGCCTCCAAACCTGTGGAGAATACCGTATGAGTATCCAGACAAAGTAATAATTATCTCTACATGAAAATAATGTGACACGACGTACCAAGCACCCTTGGCACGTTCTTCCATACCCAATTCTGCCAACGCACTCACAACACCCCAGTCTTCCTCCAGCGTACTGGCGTCTGTGTCTTGAGTCGCAAGTAGGAGGCGGGCAGTACAACGAGCGAGCGCATGCAATGCCATCCAGGAAGCTCTCCGCGCGAAGCTGAGAAGAGGGATGCTAGCTGGGTTCTGGGATGGGCAGAGCAGCGGGTGGGTTTTGGCAGACCGAGAGAGGCACAGGCGATTACAGAAACGGGCGGGGCACGGTGTGGAAGATGAACTGGAGATCGATGGACATTGAGTGATAAGTGGAGACTCGGAGAGGGGTGTCGTGCAGTAAGCGCAGGCGCGAGAGGACGTTTTGAAGGTCGTATATCTCCCTGGATCAACGTCGAATACTCTAAGCTTTGAATTGAATCACTGAGGCAGCAAATAGAAAAGCAAAGGACATACCATTCGGGAGCAACGACGAATGGATCCTCCTTCCATACCATCTCACCCTGAGATATTACCTCCTTCGCAATTAAGCCCTTTCCCTTCTTTTTCCCAAAGTACTTCACCTCGACTTTGGGCGTCCATCTCGAGACGTCAAGCTTCTTGACGAGTTTTGAGCTGGGGAAAATCTGGCTGTTTTCGGCGTGTTTTTCTGGGGGAGGCCCTAAGACAAGACCTGCAGCCTGCAGGATCTTACGAGTCCGCTTTTCGCTGACAGTCCAAGAAGGATGTCTCGAGAGCAGAAGGGCATGAAGTTTGGGGATCCCAAGTGTCGGATTTTCATTTCTGAGATCGAAAAGAGCTGGTTTGAGTTCTTCCTCGGAGGGTGAGACGTTCGCAGACATCACGACTCGTAAGCAGAGGGCTGAGCTGCCGTCTCTGGCTCTCTGTCGTGTCCTCCCCAGCTGCAGGAGACGGTTGTTCTGCGCGTTGAGGCGGCTGAGTTCAAATACCTATGTTGAAGACAACCCTGGATTGACCCCGGACGCGTCTCAACAGGTCTCAACATCCTATCATGGAGAACCCTCATGCAGAGCGTCAAGCGATTCTTTTGGAACGCATTGTAAAGAATGCTGTGAGTATGTCAATTGGACATAAATGCATCGGCAGCTTTCTGACAGTGCTTTCAAGGATAAATGCACCGAGCTCATCCTTGAGCTCAATCATTGTGTTGAGGTTGGTGGCCCACGAATTATTCCAAACATATCTTGTTCGTAACGGACGTCGCTCGTAGGAGGTTCTTCGTGCAAACGCGCACGTCAAGACAGCTGCTGACCTTGCAACCAAGTATCGCAAAAATGTCCAGTACAACTTGGAGGCTATCCGTGACTCGGAGGAGAGGTCGGGAGCATGACGATCAGGCTGATATACTGTCCTCTGGCAGGTGAGCAGGGGCTGAAGCTTGGTAATATTTCTGATGACTGCTTCCTAACATCGTGAAGTGATGCAGGTAACTTAAGTGTTTCCGGAATCCGAATGTGATTTATCTATACAGTCTCTTCTGTAGCAGGTGAGTTTATGACAATAGTCCGTGTTCCGTTCTTCCGCTCAAGACCAACAATGCCTAGCCTTGTATGAATTTACGGTGTAGTATCGAATACAATATGCAACGTTCAATACATATGAGTTGGCGTGAAGGACCTTCGGATCTGAAGACCCGAGCACCGTTTCGCTCCCAGTTCATTTCGTTCATCTGTTCTGACGATATACGAACTCTAGATTCTGTGCAAGTAAGACTTGACCTCCTTCCGATGGAAATTCACAGATATCGCATATCTAAGGTGATCATTTGATCATGTCCGAAGCTACTTGTCTTTGCAAGTGTACCAATTCCTCTTCTCCTTTCCCCGGCAAGTCTGACTCATCGTTCAATGAACTCAGGTGTTTCTTCGGGGATCGCGGCCGTCAGTGTCACCGGCCACCGGAGCCTATGCACCGTTCTTTGAACATTTCATTGAGCGGCGACGTCCTGGTCAAAGCTTTTTTTACGGAAGCTTCGATCGCACCGCTCTGAGCCCCTCAATTGTCTCTATGCAGGTGGCTGAGAATATTGAGCGCCGATCGCCAGGCAGTATTGCATTGTTTCAGCGTTGTCGGTTTGCGTTGTGGCATTGCCAGCTGGGTTCACGAATTTGCCACAAAGTTCAAAACCGCATGTATTCCGCGCCATCGCTTAGTTCTCAAAAATGCATAAATACTGGTTACGTTTCCAATTCCCTTATCACCATCCACCACCATCGCGGCATTCTTTTTTCAAAAATGCCATTCCCCATCAATTACTGGCAATCCTTCTCACCCGCACAGCCCCACGTCGCTGAAGAATACAATTTCATTCACAATTTGGCTGAGTACACAACCATGGTGAGCGCCTTGATTCTGTGGAGCTTTACCGCTGATTATGTGCTTCTACTCACTCGTGACTGCAGGGCCCTGATGCGCTGACCCGAGCTCAGACTTCAGAGCACCGCGCGTATGTCCTTCCTCAGTTGACAATGTCGGTTCACTGGGTTGAACCTGCACAAGTGTTCATGGCGGTCCCCCTGGCCACGCTCAGTACAACTTCAGAAGACCGTCTGCGCAATGAAGCCTCGTCCATTGTCCCCCGTATCCAAGAACTTCCACCGTCAAGTTTTATGGCCTGCCCGAGGGCCCCCGCAGGTACGGACAT
Source organism: Bondarzewia mesenterica (assembly GCA_004802705.1). NCBI lineage: Eukaryota > Fungi > Basidiomycota > Agaricomycetes > Russulales > Bondarzewiaceae > Bondarzewia > Bondarzewia mesenterica. Next base: position 27,126 of record SGPL01000365.1, on the reverse strand, counting down.
CAAGTTCACAGTCGGGTCGTCCTCCCAGAAGCCTGTTACCGAACCTGACGTCGTAGTCGCGAGGGCTCTCGGTACAAATACCCCGCTACTTGACGATGTCACTGTGAATAGACCACAGTTCCCAACTGTTTCCAAATATGAGGACTCAGAGGACGAGGAGATCGACGAGCTCGGGGACGATGACGACGATCAGATCATACCAGATGGTGGATCAGTTGCACAGGCGATGACACAAGACGCAGACTCCGTTGACCGACCTTCGAGCTTGATGTCCGAATCCAGGAGCCATCGACATCCATCACGTCCCTTGCGTATACATCGATGCATTCCCTGCGATCAGAACTTCCACTCGTCGTATACCTTGGAAAGGCATTTGAAGACCACAATGAGACATAGCTCGGCTTCTTATCTATGCGGATGTGGGAAGATGTACATGCGCATAGAAACTCTGCGGCGCCACGCGTGCCGTCCGGGTGGACCATGCCCTAAATTTCAGGATTCTGATTTGATTCCCATACATCTCCGACAAAACCGAACTGAAAGTCAATCAGTGGAGCGCCTCAAGTACTGGCATGTCGTGCTCTGAAGTAGTGGAGTCGGTCGACATTCTCGTTATGCAATCCTTTCCGAGTACGAGCAGGCGTCTTCATGGACCGATATGTAATCTCATGCTTTATCTATTGAGTACTTTCTCTTACCTCTTTCGTGAATCAATTTTCTAGTTCAGTCAAAACCATTGCGAAAGCACACGATTGTCAGTGATCTAAGATACAGTAGAAGAGAAGGATCGGAGGTCTTGTCGCGAGATCAGTACTCATTCTTGTTCTCTTTTTTTCTCCTTTTCTTTTTACATCACCGCTATTCTCAATGAGCCTTTTTTGACCGTACACACCTCGTTCGAATTTATTGACGTTTTAGCTGGACGAGGCAGAGTGCACCGAAAACCTGGGAAGGTTGGAGGCAAGGATCGACGTGCGCCATATCAAACCTCAGTGCGGTAACCTTTCCATGAAATTAACTACGTAAATAAACTTAACTACCTACGAAGGCTTTCGATTGACGCCGTTTACACGTACATTTCTGAGAAAAATGTCGATGCCAAACAATGGGACTTGTCTACTTTTTATACTTACCTGCCGGTGGGCAAGAACGGTGTTTGGATATCACTGCAGTGGGCGGCGCCAATACGTTGGTGGTAAATTACTAAATTGGACCAAGGAATGGTGGCGCGCCACCGACGCGTCCTAATGCGGCGACCTGGACGCGCCTGAATACTCCTAGGACAACGTTGAACGCCACCATCGCGACCAGGCCAAATGCTTTGCTAGTTTTTTTTTTTGCACTCAATCCATCATGTCGAAACAAGACAGAAATCCTTCACAGAAATCGCGCATTCTTGCTGCTCTCGATTCTGGAGTATTACCGGAGGATGCCGGCAATGCCGACACGAAACTCAGTATTCACGACTTCTTCCTCGGTGCCGGCCAAAAGCGCAAACGAGACTCCCCTGCGGGCTCCAGGACGAGCACACCCGGTCCAAGCAATAAACGGCATGCTTCACAGTCGCATAAAGACAGATTGAATCAGCTACCAAGTGGGCTGCTTGCGAGTACGCAGTCACCTGGTGAGTTTCTTCTGAGGCTATCATGAAAAACGTCTCTGAATGGGTGTGTTGTTGTCTCTCGCCATAGACACTACTGTCCGCTCGGAACCGGGAGGGAGCGTTATAGATGCCTTGAGTTTGCTCACACAATCTTCGGTTATGGCTTTGAGGGGGGATGGCTTTCAGCTCAACTATGACAACGAGAGTCCCCTTAGTCGGTACGACGTTGGGGGTCCCGACCAGCTCCAACGGTGCGTCCCGCAAAGAGAATTGTGGCATGGTGTGACTGACTGTTTGAGGAAAATAGAATGGCCGAATTTGTCTCGAGGAGTATCGACAACTTGAGCAGTGGCCTGCTTGTCAAAGACGGACTGAAATATTTAGGCATGAAAGAGTTTGTCCTTTTCGCGGTTTTAGACGTCTTGAAGTGCGAAATGATGTCATCTAATTGCATCACGGGTTGATTGTTCAGTGCGAAAGACCTGCTTCCTGGCCTAGAAGTTCGCCTGATTCCTCACCAAATCATCGGTGTCAGTTGGTACGTCATCACATGAACCTCAGAGTCATTCGTAACATTATAAACACGAGAGCAGGATGCTGATGCAAGAGAAGGAAACAGTGTACAACGGAGGAATCATGGCGTACGTACATATCTGTCAGCCACCCATTCATACACGTAGCTGAGTGGCATCCTCATCTTCAGGGATGACATGGGATTAGGCAAGCCTGTGTGCACAATATGTCGCGCAGCCGCTTATTTTTGTGCATGTGCAGGCAAAACGGTGCAAATGATAGCCACAATGGCGATGAACATGCCCGAAATAGACGAGAAGCATCGTACCACGCTCATCGTCGTTCCGGCGGCCTTGCTGCATCAGGTACGGATATTGTATCACAATAGTAGGTGAGAGATTGAAGCTAATCATGATGCCACACATTCAAGTGGAAAGAAGAACTCGAAGCAAAGACAAACGGGGTTTTCAGTGTGCACATACATCATGGAAAAGAAAAATTGAAGACGTTGTCCGCGATGCAGTCCAAAGATGTAAGGCCACCTTTCTATCAGGTTTTTCGCACCACCCCAATTGATGTGGCTCCCGCAGGTAATTATCACAACGTACCAGACTCTTAATTTGGAATTCACCGTCAAGGATCCTGACGTCGAGGAATACGAGGAGCTAGACTGGCTGCTCCAATATGGGTGACAATGGAACTCTATTTGCATCCTTCACGTGTCTTATTCATGCGGTTACAGTGGTCTCCTTGCCAAGATGAAGTGGTACCGCATCGTCTTGGATGAGGCGCAATTCATCCGTAACAGGTACACGAAGCTAACATTTTATTCTCAACTTATCTGTCCCCGAATGCTAATCGATTTGGGTCAGAGCAACGCGGTCAAGCAAAACTGTTGCCCGGCTCCGCGCCAAGTATCGCTGGATGTTGACGGGTACTCCAGTCACCAACAGTTTGTACGTTGTTTCCCTTTGCCTCAATCAACACACACTGTGTTTTCATTGACATCGAGTGCGCAGGGCGGATATCTATGGTCTCATACGCTTTGGTCACTTCCGTCCGTGGAACGACTGGGAGAGTTTTGACTCGTACATCGTAGGTTTTCCAATTTACCACTACGAGAAAATCACATACTAACTGGGATACAGGCAAGAGTCCAGGTCGAAGACCCACCGCTCGCGGGTGAGATCTCACATTTTTTTCTATAGTATGCACAGTTTTCTGATATGCGGTACACGTGCAGGTGCCCGTGCCCAAGAAGTCCTCAAGCCAGTCATGCTTCGGCGTACGAAAAACGCACAGTTGGAAGGCAAGCCCCTTCTCACACTTCCGCCCAAGTCTATCAAAATCGTGCCGCTCGAATTTTCGTCCGACGAGCGCGAGGTACTGCCTTCATTTTATTTAAAATCAACATCGATATGTTTTAACTGAGCATGAATTTTGTGTAGTTCTACGATAGCTTTGAGAAGAGGGCCAAAATTCGCCTGGGCAGGTTTCTCCGAGAAAACACCATGCTTAAAAAAGTGCGTTTGCCAATATGCTATCTAGCCTTATGGCGTGTTCCTGGATGAAAATTGACCAATCGAGACGTATAGTCATGCTGCTGTTTTGGTAAGTGGAAAGGACAAGGAATTGGGTTTCCTTTTGAATTCAACATATGTCGATCAATAGGTCATGATTCTACGCCTTCGGCAATTATGTTGCCATCCTAACCTCATTCTCGTTGAGTCATGCCCATTATGTCTCATAATTCGGGGCCGCCTTCCTCTAATGTTAATGCATTGCTCAGAGTCAAGCGGAAGGATATGAAGATCCAAGCTTATTAGTCGGGAGCGAGAGTGACAAAGAATTGGGCCGTGCGAAGAGGATCATGGGTGCACAGTGGGTCGATAAGGTATGGCTTTCCGCAGCATTTCCTTGTCTATTATCGACGTATATTCGATCATTATCATCAGGTTAGGAAGCGGTCAGTGTCGGACGCAGTTCCTGTCTGCGGATTTATCTCATAACCTTGTGTCTTACAGCGCTCTCCAACAAGCGCGTGCCATTGAACTTGACTTTACTGATGAGGGTGAAGATGAAGACCTGACCTGCCCCGTCTGCCATGACAGTGAGCAAATGATAGGCCATATTTCAGACGATCATTAATTCTGTTCTTACCACAGTGTTCATCAACGACAGTGGACGCGTTCTTCAATGTGGCCACGAAATTTGCTTCGGTTCGTTGCCATCCCATTTATATCACCCGCGCTGAATAACTATGGTTTTCTTTAGACTGCCTGCTGGATATCAGCCATTCGCCAATCGCACATGATGGTATATTGTAAGGAATCATATGTGCCAAATTCTCTGCTGTCCAATGTCCATTGATGCAATCCTGATATAGCGGTTATGGGAACGAGAAGCAAAACTTGCAGGTCGAGAAAGAGTTTGAAGCCGCTGAGGCAAAAGGCCTACGCCCTTGTATGTGCTGTTTAGCTCCTACATCCCAAGTCCTTCACTGAATTTCTTCATTCACGCTAGGCCCCACATGCAAGAAGATGACCGATTTCAGCCAACAAGCCGTCTTCAAATCTTCCGCGTTTCACCCCTCGGAGGAGGAAGTCAGGGAGTACGCACGGTCCGAGCGCCAACGTGGGAAGGAAGCTGTGAAGCCCGAGGAGACTTCTTCGTCGATGCAATTTTCGTCCTTGATAGACCAGGTGGACACGTCAGCAGAATTGGTGGAACTGAGTTCCGATGATGAGGACGAGATGCCGGACTTGTCAACTATCTTGAAGGGCGGACAGGGGAAAGGAAAAGGAAAGGAGGACGCGAAGCGTACGTTTCTCTGTGCTATTATTCACTGCGGTAAACAGTACTCATTGAGAAGTCTTATTCTAGGTAAGCGGGAAGGCGGTGCGGAAGCTGATGTGTGTTTATTCCTTTTTTGCTTTCTTCTGTGACTGAGGAACTGACTACGGACACCTGTGTAGGACACCATACTTGATATTACCATGGGCGATATAACTCGCGATCTTCCTCCCTTCGCCGTTTCAGCGTCCGATGATGGGTGAGTTCACTGTCTTGATTATCTCAATTTATGAATCTGATCTGTCTTAACAAAATTATTTCTTCTCTAGAGATTTCTTGCACCAGCACACATGCAACGGACAGAATGGAGGCGAAAGCCGCAGCGCGCCGTCAGAAAGTATGGTCGCAACTTGGCGACGCGGTGACGATGATCTGGAACCAAGCGCGAAGATGCTGGCGCTCATCAAACTCTTGAAAGAGGCCGATATATATGGGGACAAGACCATCGTGTATTCGCAATGTGAGCCTTTATCTGTGTTGATTTCTTTACCGTGACTGACACATTTCTTATATAGGGACTTCTATGCTGGATTTGGTCGAGACGTTATTCGCACGCTACGGGATACAGAGCCTGAGATATGATGGGAAAATGAGCAGAGATGCAAGAGATAGAGCCCTCGTCTCATTCAAAAAGGCAGGTGGTCCTAAAGTCATTTTGATCAGGTTTGTACACGGTCCCCCCTTCACATCGATGAGCCGCAGCTAAACAGGTTTCCATCAGTACGAAGTCCGGAGGCGTCGGCCTTAATCTTGTCGCTGCTAACCGGGTCGTCAAGTGAGTTGGACGTCTCCTCGTTCTAAATCATACGGCCTGCTGATGACGTTTCACAGCATGGACTTGTCGTGGAACTATGCAGCTGAGTCGCAGGCGTACGATCGTGTCCATCGATTGGGCCAGGAGAAGGACGTTTTTGTCAAGAGACTGGTAGTCCGAGACACCATCGAAGAGCGGTATGTACACTTCTTGATTCTCTTGAAATAGAGAAGCTCTTTCTTATCAGCCACGTCTAGAATGTTGAAGCTTCAAGATTTGAAAGTTGGTACGTGCACGTCGCATTTTTTCTTCTGAACGAGCACTGAACGCTTCCTTTGTCAGGTTTGTCCGATGCCGCGCTTGGCGAAGGGACGGGGATCAAGTTGCACAAGATGAGCGTGAAGGAAATCAAACAGGTCTGACTACCGATGTTCTCTATTATATCTTACTTGTGTACTCACTTTTTTTTCTGCAGCTGTTTGGTATGACGCCGGTGCAGAAGCCCAATGGGGAGAATGGGGAGAATTCGCAGTAAATGTCGTATGGAGACATTTAGGACCGTGTGCATCTCCATATTCTACTAAGCATACTTACTTGTGTCCCTCATCACTATTGGCTGTTTCGTGCTATCTTCGGTATAATGTGTAGGCTCGAGTAACCTATGTTACACCACGATTCAAGTAGAATACTTTATACCATTTTTATGTTTCCGAAGTGCATTGCATATTTCTCTCCGAGCGCATGCGAAAAAAGACTTCTTTGGTTACATAAGCGCAATCCAGCTGTGCGCCAGCAGTGAGCATCTGTGAGCACCAACTTCACCAAGCTCTTCAGCTCAATCATCTTATCTCCTTTTCCTTCGCCGTGTGCAGTAGATGGACTCACTAAAAGGCCTGGCGGATACGTCCAAGACGTCTTTCTACCTCTCACTCGCTTCCATCGTGTTCAACCCAACAGCATGGAACATCGTCGCCCGTGACGGTACGCTTCTGCACGCGCTCATAACCAACATCTCCTTCTCAATAGCTATCTATCACTATTTAAGAATACAGAAACAAGACATTGACGCGTCTATTTGGCGGGAACGCGCGTAGAGGGTGTTACTTCCTCGCTCTCTGCATCTTTTCTGCAGGAGTGCTCCGGGACCACCTGTACGTCCAATACCTACATGTCGTATTCCTGATTAACTCGCATTCGCTGTCTTGAAAAAGCTATCAACGTGCGCTTCTCGAGCAGCCGTCTGTCCCGCTCCTTCCGGCACCATTCTCCACTATCGTGCCCGCAGCACTCTTCTTAGCAGGCCAAATCCTCGTCCTTACATCGACGTGGGCGCTCGGCATCACGGGCACGTACCTCGGCGACTATTTCGGTATCCTAATGGACCACCGCGTCGAAGGCTTTCCGTTCAATGTCCTGCGGGACCCAATGTACGTCGGCAGCACTATGTGTTTCGCCGCGACGGCACTGTGGTACGCCCTGCAATCTTCGCCGATGCATCTCTGAACTGATCATTGCACGCTAGGTATGAGCGCCCTGTGGGCTTGCTCATCACGCTCCATGTATATGTTGTATACCTCATTGCGCTCCGGTTCGAGGGGTACGTCTTCTGCTTTCTGATTACCCGACGTGTCTTGCTCACAGCTTGTCTACAGGCCCTTCACGGACATGATCTACTCCACCCGTGCAGCGAAAGCTAGAGCCTCCAAGAAGGACATTTAGAGTCCGCCATTCTTCCCAACTATCCAATTTACAAGAAATTTCGACGAACCATGACCCTTATAAACGATACACTCACACCCGACTTTCAACAGTCATTTCCATTAGCTGATGAACTGAGGAACAGACGGTCGACGTCTGCGATCGCGCCTGGATTACACGGAGTAAAGTACCTTAACTAATTCTATATTCAACAATAGAATCAGAGTCCCCCGAGATGGGTCGACACCCTTGTTCTTTTCTGTCTACCGGTACCAGTGTCTTGAGCTAGATGATCAGGTGCTGAATTTGTAGTTATTGACTACCCCGTCCCAGAGGACCCTACAGTCGACCTTCGCCCCAAGCCTCGACGCTAATAAGAACGCGCCGCTCAACTTCCTAAATACATTGCCAACGGATAAGTGGGGTTTCCGAAGGGTTGAAGAGGAGACGAACTCGCCTGTTTAGACTGTACGTCTCCCTCGGCGGGGGGGGTCAAGCGGTACTGCAACATGACCGGGATATCTTCTCTAATTTCGCGCGTGATCTCTGCCCAACGCGAGCCAGGCCCAAACGCAAATGGCTGAGGCGTATCCTCGCGGAAGGGCGTCGCCAGCTGCGCCATCGACCGCACGTGTGCGTCGAGCATGACCTTGCGGTCACGACACGTCAGTGGATGGTCATGGAGTAGCTGGGTAGGGAGACGAAGCGCACCTCGTTCTCCTCGCCAGTGAGATACCCGAGCTTCAAGCTCCACTTGATGGATGCCGCGCGGTCGCCCGATGCGGCGGCTTGCAACAGGCGCAGCCAGTTGTCAATAAATCCAGCAGAGTACGCGCGCGTCGCGCCAAAGTCGACGAGCTCGATCTAACATTACGATGCGTTTTTGAGACGCGTTGGGCGAAATGGGATAGCGGAGAGGGAGGAAGCGCACCTGGCGCGTACGCCCGTTCCACAAGAAATTAGTCCAGTTCGGGTCTGTCTGCATCTCGCGGAACACGAAGAGCTCCTTGAGACAGAGCTCGATAATACGCGCCGCGATCTGTAAAGGGTCTTAGCTATATCCCCATAATGCACCATTCTTTAATAAAGAGAAAGACGTACGTCGTCTCGGTCGTGCTGTGACATGCGCTTGACCGTGTCTTCACCGACACTGACGCCCTCGACGTGCTCCATGACGAGCACCCGATCAGTACTGCCGTCCCAGACCCACGGGACCTTGAACCGTGGGTCGTTGCCGAGATGCGATGCCGAGCCAAATGTACGCATGAACGATGCCTCGCGCGCGTAGTCACACTCGTCCGCCAGCTCCTCCTTCATTACCTGCGCATCCAATGTCAGCCTCTCACACAACACAATTATATGATGAAGGGGAGAATATGCACCGCGATGGTTTTGTCCAGGAATAGGCCCTTTGGCAAGAGTCTGCCAGCCGTGAGGAGGGCCTTCATGTACCCCAGATCGCTCTCGACGGACTGTCGGATGTTGGGAAACTGGATTTTGATGGCAACGGGGACGTCGGCACCGGTGGGGCTCGCGTGGGCCGCGAGGACGGCACGGTGGACTTGTCCGATGGAGGCGGCGGCGAAAGGGATTGGAGTGAAGGACGTAAAGGCTCTGGACCAATCAGGCCCGAGGGAGGAGGTCATGACTTGCTGGGAGGGAGAAATTGCGTTAGACTGTATAGATGTGTAGATGAGTAGGGCACGGACTTCCATCTGCCAGTTTGGCATGTAATGTGCGCTGTCTTGTACTCGACGAAAGACCTTTTCGACTTCTGGAGGTAGGACGTGCGTGTCTGTACCACACAAATATACGTTAGCTATTCTGCCATCACGATGGCATTTCGGTCATCCTTGGAAATAAAGTTACCCAACATACCTTGGATGCTCATGAACTGCCCTAGTTTGAGCGCCGCGCCGCGCATCTGGGATAGCTTGCTCACAAGACGCGTGATATTCGCCTCTGTCATCATGACTGAAGTCGGTTGCTGTGTGTCTGGTGAAGAGGTGGTAGAGCGCCGCAGGAGCTCAGAGGCCGCGCCGTAGCCAAGAGATGCGGCAAGCCCTGCATGTCATGCGGCCGTTCCAGTTTAGACAGTGTGGAAGGTAGGCAGTAAAGACCACGATACGTACCGCCGTAGTGAAACAACCTTCCGAGACGAGAGGAAGGGACCTTTGACGACTGCAAATTTCGAGAAGATGCAGGCTCCGATAATAATTCCTTTTGTATCTGTTGTGGAAATGATCGTTGAGGAGCAATGCTAACAAACGTACGTCCATAGGCACGCTTTTAAAGTCCTCCTTATAAACTTTTGCCTCTGACAAAGGAGCAGAAATATCGTCGATGCTGGGGGTGTGTGAGGCGTCGGGTGAGAAGGAAGTGTCGGAAGATACTGGCGACGTGTCAAGACGTGGGGAAACAGTGTCCGCAAGATCTGGCTGGGGGAATCTGGGTACAGCATCAATAGTCGCTGTAGGAAGTATTGGAAAGGAGGAGATGTTGAGCTGCCTAAGCCATCCTTCATTCGCAGATTGAAGGGAGTCGGGTCTGACAAGTGTCGCAACTGCCGGAGATGCCTCAGCTGGCAGTGGGGCGTATGATGGTTCTAACGCGGTTTTCGACGCGCTAGCTTTGGGAAGGCTGACATCAGGGTGCTCTTCTGAGATGACGAGTAAGTCCGGAACGAGATGAGCACTGTTGTAGCACAATACACGCACCATTCACCTCTGTTCTAGAACTTCCCTGCGAAAACGACTGCTCCGCCTCATCCCGCGATATTGTCTTTCCTCGCTTGCCCCTACCAGCACCTTCCTTCTGCTGAAGTGTCCTTTCATTGGTTTGGAGCGTCAATTGTGCGGCACGATACCGCGCGGCATGTTCTAAAATGTCGATGGCGGAATGCGCAACACACAGCCAGTTGAACACTGGGCCAGGCGGCATCACCGCAGTCCACAGAAGAGCACCAATGTCTTCAAGATGGATGTACTCACAAATAACGAGTATCTGAAAGAGAGCACAGTGAAGGAATTTGAAAGTAAACGCTCAGCGCACTGCGGCCTCGAAGTACTTACGAGGACCGAGGCTAGCCGGCCGCCCGGAACTCTCAATTGTCGGGAACCAAAAAAGGAAATCTGCGAGAGATTGCCTCGAATTCCCACTATCGGCTGCTGGCAGCTACGCTCATAGTATTTTCTCTTTCATCCTCACCATCGTGACTGACCCATATAGTGCAACCTGAAGTATGCTACCAACAGCAGTGTCATCTGCGCCCAAAATTACTCGATACGTCGTGCGCAGGTGAGCGACGGAGCTTGCTCGATCGTGATGCGGGGAAACAAACGATTGAATGTAATGGGTTTTGTTGCCAGCTCGGATGTGATATCGGATATGCGGGTCAACGTTTCTGAGGAGGCGACTGATCGTGTGGTGTGGTGTAAGGCAAGTACTAAACTCTTCTTCGTCTAGAGTGTGTGGGAATAGCTGAGGTATTCATGCTGCGACGGTTTGGCTAGGAAAGATTCCTCGCGGACGAGGAGGTCATTGAACACGTCGTCGTGAGCTTCAATTGTGTCTCTTTCGCTACGATTTAGGCTACTCATGTGAACATATGAAGGAAAACGCGACATCGACACTGCTCTGGACGATTCATCGCCCGCTGCGTGGATGGTACATCCGAATTTGCGCGCCCTCCTTCCCATCCAACACATACATTTCTCTTCTACCTGTACCTCGTTCTTCACCCTATCACGCTACAGCAGCGCTTACGTTCTCCTGCCGCACCGCCGTCCCTCGCTCACTCACCACCTCCCCCACCGTCTCCTCTCCCCCCGCACCAGCACCTCTTCCCCCAACAGCCATCCCCGCAGCAAAGTCTCAGTCTTCGCTGGACTCAGATGCTACGCTCTCTATGGACGACCCCTCAGCTACCAAAGATATATCCGAGGCACCATCGCCTTATCACACCTATCCCCCGCCCCCAACTCCTCCCATCATCCTCGTCTCCCCACCTTCGCCGTCCTCTGTGCGCGTTAAACTCGCAGCCCTCACTCCCCCTACACCCATTACGAGGCCGACAACCCAAATTACAAATTTCCTCCTCGCACCGCACGCCCAGCCGCAAATTCCGGAACCCGACCCAGAGAATGCGGGATTCTTCGCGCGCGCGTTACGCGTATTCAAGAACAATGCGCCGACGCAGTCGTCGAGCTCATTCACGCTCTGTCCTATTCCTCCTCCGATGCTCCCTCCTGCGCCCACGCCCGCTGGAACGTCGTCGGGACACCCGCACATGCATGTGCACCCCACACCTCCCTCCTCCCCCGACACCCCTTCTCGTCTTCCACGATACGACACCCGTGTTCACCGTCCGCTCCACATCGGGTGTGCTCGAGCTCAGCGTTGACGAGTCGGGCAAGCTCGGCGTCGATGTCGGCTTCTGGATCGCGGTTGGGCTCGTGTACGGCGAGTTTTTAGGCGATCGCGATGTGCGTCTTTCTGTTCATTTCCATCTCGTCACTCTCAATCACTCTCGTCTGCTTTCATATTGTATCCGTGAGCGTGCAGTCTCTAATCTGGATTCTTTTGTCTTCTTGCAGAGTTATCTGGCCGCAGCCTCGGATTAGGTGCCCGGCGCACTGGAGATCTGCATGCCATAGGTTTCTTTTTTAGGAAGATTCCTTCCATTTTTATCCTTTCCGTCATGTTCAAAGCAGTCGGCTCTTAGTTCTTAGTGTCACTACCTCTTTCTTGGTTTACTTACTGACATATTCGCACTTATCAATAATTATCGCCATCGCTGGCGCATTATTTTCATCACATCAACGCAATGAGCACGCAAGACGCAAGCTATATATATATAATCCTGATGTCCGCTCAAATACCCAGTAAGTTAATAGTACAGCACAGTAAGCGTCAGAATGGCGGAATTACACAAATACGATAATTTACGCTAAACACGAGTATATTGCGACTCGTTACGCATCCGCATATGACCCATTCGCTATCAATTCCAGTATCCAACTCTTCTCTCTCATCCTCTCCCACCATAGTTTGCCCAAACCGTCGCACCACGCTCGTACTCCCCATACCCCGGATCCGACCCAATCTGCACGCGAATGCCTTCCTTCCTAAAGTCCTCCTGCAACGCCCACACGTACTCGATCCTGCCCGCATTGATCACGTCCATCAGGCCCGCGAGCTGAATGCTGGCCAGTGCGGGGAGCAGCGCGTCCTTACGGGCCTGGAGCACGCTGCGGGGAAATGCGTGAAGCGGGCTATGCGAGTCGGATTGCAGGGCGGACTCGCGGAGGAGGATGAGGTGCGCTAGATGCGCATGCGGCGTCGAGCCGGGTGGGATGGCGGTGGTCGTGCGGTGCACACCGCGAGGGAAGTCGAGGGAGAGCCATTGGAGGAGAGGAAGGCTGTCGAGGAGCGACCAGACATTGAAGGGCGGGCCACAGTGCACGAGGTGTGTGAGCGTTATGAAGGGGCTCGTCGGGGATCTGATGGTTAGGCGTAGCGTGGGAAGTTGCGTGGGACCGGTCCAACGTGAGAGGCGTGCGTTCAAGAGGCGCAGGGAGGGGAGGGAGAGGGTCCAGTTGGTGATTCCCGGGATAAATTCCCCGCAGTCCAGGGTGTGGAGTGGGGAGGACGTGTTGGGCATCGTTGGGGTTGGCCATGAGGGGGAGGTGAAAGACTTGACGAGGGCTTTGAAAGATGAATGGGAGGGATCCACGGGCGCTCCTTCCGAGTCTGCGTCGAATACAGCACTCTGCGTCCGTGGCTCACAGAGACTTGAAAACCGAGCGGCCTCCAACCGCGGCAAGCACCCGACCACCATTTCCGCCTCGTCTGCATTGACGGCCATCTGTCCTAATATCTCCAGCCGCCGCAAGCTGGCGCAGCATGCGATGATGCACTTCAAGAGGTTGGTAGGGACTGCGAATGCGTCCGCGGAGAGCGGGATGAAGTGACGGCCGTGCGCACCGCAAGGCGTGACGATAGACGCGATGAGGACCTCGAGGTTAGGACATGAAGGCACGAGCCCAAAGAGGGTGTCCCGGCCCCACGCCCATCCCTGCCCTTCATACTCGTCTACGCTCAAATCCAAATCGATGCGGCGAACCCACCATCCGCGCGTGGGGTCCGCGTCGCATTCGCGCAGTAGTTTGAGGAGCGGGAAGAGGTGACGGTAGGACCGAATAACAAGGATCTCGTAGAGGAATTCTGTGGCAAGGGCATGGAATTGTCTGGAGACGAGGCTGAGGGTGCGCTTGGTTGCCAGCGATGCATATATTGAGGCATAAACGGCGCCCCGATGCTCGTGCAGTATGCTCGTCATGCGGGTATCGAAAGCCTCCGTAACGAGTGTCGCAGAGCGCATAATCTCGCGCAAGATCTCTGGAGGGAATACACTGCTCATCGTTGGAGGTGGTGTGCAGAGTAGAAATAAGTTACAGCTTGGATTAGAAAGGTGCTGTTGATAAAGGTCGATCAATTATTGGGAATAGACTGGAAAGTGGTTCCATGCATGTAAGTAAGTACACAAGGGTGTAAATAGTCCGGGGTCGGATATCATCGGACTTACGATTTTTCGGTTTCCCACCCTCCTTGCTTCCTGCCCTCAGCCATTGTCATTCTTCCTGACAAGAGCTCAGTCAAAATGTTTCCTTCTCTGATCTGTCACCTATCTCATGGTATGTGCGAGCGCTGAGATGACAGAGGCTCATTTGTAACGAACATCCAAAGGTCACACGATCGCGAGGATTCAATCCGCGGCCAACTTTCAAGTACAGTTATGAGCGACATCACCGACGATGGCACCGATCCCAATGACTGATGTGGGAGCTTGTGGGAGTCACCTAAATTTACGGTGCGAACCAGAAATTCGTATGGAAAACCAGGGTAGTTTGGAGGACAGGTGCGGCGGAACAAAGAATGTTCAACGCGTACCTGGCACCTCTCCATTTGCTTCCGCCACCCTTCTACCGTCGAGCTCTCTAGGCGAGCTTCTTGCGAGTGTGGGTTCTCTTTTGGACGTTAAGAGCGTCCTGGCGACTGAGGCACCGTGCGCATTCGCATTTAAACGTTGGAGGTTGCAAGGTTGGGTTGGGTTGGGTTGGGTTGTGCGCCTTAGCGAGGTGGCGCGCGAGGTCCTCTGGCCCTCTCTGGCCTCCCGAAATTCTGCTTGCACGTCATGCAATGGGCTGTGATGCCGCCCTTGACTGGCGGCTGCACACTTGGCCTTCTCCAGGACTTAGGCGCATTGACGGGGAGTAGAGCATCTACGAGGTGTTTCCCTCGTATTTGCGGACCTGTAATGAGTGGTTGTTCTGTTTGAGGGCCGATTCAGCCGCACGTCGATAGAACCTTGACATGAGACTTTTCTGTGCGGTAGCCTTTCCCTTCTGGCTCTGGTCGTCTGCATTGAGACGATGCTCGTTCGCCGCTGGTCGCCGCTGCCAAGGAGGCAGCGGCAGTGACGGCGGCAGCCCATAATCCAACCCACTTTGGGTGCCGGACCTCTCAATGGTCTCAGTAGGGAGCTCGTCTCCTGTTCGTCATTCGGAAATATGACCACGGGATCTGGCCCATATTTATGTCGAGATTCACTGGAAAAAATCATCTCGAGTCGGCCCAGGGAAGTCGGCGGCGACGGCATTTGGTCTAGTATGCAACATAAGTCAAAGGAGTCGGTTGTTGGACCGTTGTTCACAGCGTAGTGTGGCTATATATGGGGCCTTACTTATGTTTCTTGCCTGGCTTGGATTGAATATTCGACAACGGCCAGCCTTCCACAATCCTGACTCTATCCATATGACTCCGAGCGCCTTGTTATTAGATCTCGCATAATGCGGATGGCACACTGGCGCGGGACCACGGGTGCCGTGTTTTGTCCACTACGTTCATTCGTGACCAATTTCAGAAATGTGCGTATTGTTATATGACATGAGGTGAGTTTGCGATTGTCTGTTGGACACGAATCTGAAATTGGACTTCCTTCATGATACTTTTTTTCATAAACGCTTCCCCATTCTCTTTTAGCTCATGACCATGCTGATTAGGACCAGAGTCTAGTGGGCAGATCCATCCATCCCTATGAAGTTGTCGAACACAAAATGAAGACTGACCGACAACCTCACTATCTCCACATGCACGTTACTGTCCCCGTGTTATTCAGAGGACCGACTTCCTTAGGACTCCCACGCCAGCAGAGGGTTTCGTGGTCCTACGTAGGCTCCGGCACTGGCACGTATTCTCTCAAAGGACAAAAGGTCGCCGCCAGATAGCGGCGCGGCGTTCACGTCGCTGCGCTGATGGAGTACTACATACGTCAGTGGATCTCCTCGTAGGCTTTCAAATCCTGGTGTCTGTACCGTCTCTTATCATCAAGGGCAAATGGAAAATGGCTGCGTTGCCGATATGATTCACTGGCCCTACAAGATGCACCATTTTTCAAACAATCCTGGTCAGCTGTGCGTACTGCATGTTGGGAAATAAGACCTCATTCGAACTTTGTCGACATTGTGAATGGTGTGGAGCGAGCCCGATTGACACTTCCATATTATTGTGCCGAGGCGCATGATCGCCTCAATCATACTAGCTCTCTCCGGCTTTTAAATACTGATCATACCCTACCAGGAGGCCTGTGGAAGCACTCTGAATCACCCTTTCTGTTCCTATGCCAAACACTTATTTTGATCTTCTCGCGTTTTCTTTCGTTTTCTGTCTCACTGTTCTCTTGTATCGGTGGCGTACAAAGACGGTGTACCCACTTCCTCCAGGCCCCAAGCGACTCCCCATCATAGGTAATTTTCTCGACATGCCAAAGAGTGGCGAATGGGTTACCTATCGAAAATGGGGGAAAGATTGTGGTGCGCTCCCTCCCGCTGTTCTTTCTGATGTGAGCAATTTAACGACAGCCGCGTCATAATGTTCTTGTCGGTTTTTCAGGATCTGATATCATACATGTCGACACGCTCGGAACTCCTTTCATCATCTTGAATTCGGCGAAGGCTGCGAACGATCTTCTTGAGAAGAGATCGTCACTGTACTCTGACAGGTATGCTGCACGTCGTCAATGTGCCATCGCGAGGATATTCTGATTCAAATCGCTCAGGCCAGCGCTAGTAGCCATCACCAAAATGTTAGCATTCTTGGATTGACCTCTGTTCTCTTTACGGCATCTTGACTTATAGTGCATTTTCAGTCTTCTTCTTGATTGGGGGATGCCTGTGTTGCCATATGGCCAAACGTGGAGGAAACAGCGGAAGGCTTTCGAGCACTACTCCAATTCTTCTGCGTCCTTAAATTACCGTGACATTCAAGAGAAAGGAGTTCAAGACCTTTTGAGAAGACTTTCGGAAACACCGCAGGATTTCATGGAGCACATCAGGCAGTAAGTCTTATGGATACGGTTAAGGTGATGATTCATACATCTCCTCTACATCCATGGTATAGCATGTCGGGCCAGACTATACTCGAGATGGCTTATGGTATCGAAGTTCAATCCTACAATGACCCGTACATCGATGCTGCAGAGAAGGTACTTCAAGCAATAGCTTTTGCCAGTACCGCCAAAGCGAGTATTTTCGATGCACTTCCCTTCTGTGCGTCTCCTAAGTTCTTGCTCCTTGGTGTATTCATTATCATTCATACAGTGGTACACGTACCTACGTGGTTCCCCGGCTTCTCGTTCCAAAAAGAGGCCAGGAAATGGGTGCCTTACTGTACAGAATTGATTGAGACTCCTTACCGCGCTGCGAAGGAAGCCGTCGTACGTGCACACCCCATTGTTAAGGTACATATGCTGTCGTGATTTTTTTTGATATGGATCAACACAGGAAAATGGCACTGCCAGACCGTCCGTGGTGTCGTCAATGCTAGCTCAACTAGAGAACGATCGAAACTCGCTGGATGAAGACCTCGTCAAGCACGTACCGGGGACGATGTATATCGGTACGCGGACTGATCTATGATGTCTTCATTTTGCATGCTGAATGTTCTCTTTTCTTCGAAGCTGGTGTGGACACGGTAACTGAGTGCTTATCACTCCCACCAGAATCATGACTGAGCTGGTTTCTTCTTCCCTTGAATGGCAGACCGTCTCGGCCATCTTCACATTCTTTCTAGCTATGGTGCTCTATCCCGAAGTTCAGAAAAAGGCGCAGGCCGAGATTGACGCTATTATCGGCCACGACCGCCTGCCCGAGTTCGCAGACGAAGACTCGCTTCCATATACTACTGCTCTGATGAAAGAAGTTCTGAGATGGCACCCAGTTGCCCCTCTGGGTAAGTCTCAACAAAATACGGATGGTTTTGCATATTCATTGCCCCTGTAGGTGTTCCTCATCGAGTGGTCTCTGACGATATATACGAAGGTTACCATATTCCTGCAGGCTCGTTGATTATCGGAAACTCCTGGTAAGACCTATCCCATCATCCATTCGTTTTTCGATAGTACATCAACAGTGCGTATTTTTATCACCACAGGGCCATGTTGCATGATGAATCCATCTTTCCTGATGCTGCGAGCTTCAAGCCCGAACGTTTCCTCGGTCCCTCTGCTAATAAATTTCCGGATGCGGCCTTCGGCTTTGGTCGGCGGGTATGTCCTGGTCGGTTCATCGCACGCGCATCGATCTGGATTACCATCGCGTCCGTGCTCGCAACGTTCGATATCTCGAAGGCCGTCGATGACGACGGAAAGTTGATCGAACCGGCCGAGGAATACTCGTCTGGTCTTGTCTCGTAAGTTCAAACCATCTTCTCATGTTCTCGTTGATTGTCTCATGAGGGCGATTCTATTGTCACTTCAACGATCGTAGCTATCCTGCCCCATTCAGGTGTCAGATTCGGTCCCGGTCGCTCACAGTGGAAACCTTAATTCGTTCTGTGGTGGATTAAGACGTCGATGATGTCTGTAATCATTCTTTCTTCTTGTACATCTGAAATGGATGAGAACAATCAACTCTAGTTCCGCTTTCTGGATCTGTCAAATGTTGGTCAGCTATATTTGTCTTTTCCCACAAAAAAACTTATTCTGCGTGGTGATTATTGTGACTGGTCTTGCATGAGTGATTTTAGGGCAATGATCCATGAATCTCCGCTTGCTAATACCTTTCGTGTCTGCCAATGGCATGAGTTGAAGGTGGCACTTCGCGTTACTGCATTCAAAGAATTTGTCCCAGGACGCAAAGCAATTGCTCCGGCGATCCTATATCAGTTTTAAGTCGGGAATATACACAGCTGCCAGCGACCTTGAAAGATTGGACCTGGTTTTATCAGCATTTACTTTCAAAAGGTGATAATCACTATCTGTCGAATCCGGTTTGCCTGGGTGGCAGGCAGGGGCACACTTATCTCCCACAGACAGAACTTACGAAAAAGCAGAAGACAAGTCGTTCTGCTTTATTTAATAACTTATAAGGGGCGCACTGCCCGCGCGCGTGACGCAACGAGTTACTGAGATCTGAGAGTGTGGCGAGAAGAGGCGAAACAGTGTATGAACTTGGAATAAACTGTCCTTCAGATTTGAATGGCGTCGACAAACGCCGACTAGCGAAAAACCACAGCATGGTCGTGTCTGGGCGTGCCTGCTGTGTGCAACACAGCTTCAACACGCTAAAAACCAGCTGCATGAGCTGACGGTCATAAAAAGAAAACCCCATGCACCGATCGTAATTTAGACTCCGCGATGGGACTCGACGCCGATTTTTTTGCGATAGTAACTTACCAGTCTTTACTACCAGTATGAACTCGATCGACCTGCAAATGCACGATTGAATGGCTATTTATCGTATGGACTATGGGAACAAACACGGGAGCTGGAACGACTAGTGCGTCGGTAACCCTGCATGATGTGTTTCTCCAGGAACCTCATTTCTATCGTAACGATCCATGCTGTCCGTGACTGCTGATGGGCGATATACTTGCCCTCGAACTTCAACAACTTGCTTGGCATGTTTTTGAAGCTATGGCCTTTGTCAAGACCCTTTATCTACAGATCCATAATAGGTGTCTGTACTCGCAATTTTGTCTCTGACTATCAATGGAATACCGAGCGTCAAGTGTTAGCGGACTCAAAATTACAGCAGGAACGCACTTAGCCATGCTTTTGATCTTCGCAACAGGATTGTTCTGAGATTCTATCTCGAATGGGGGAGGTTTCATTGCCTCATCCCCCGGCGTTAAATTGCTTTGGTCCCGCGCCGTGGATTTCTGATCATCAGGCTTGGCAATCTCGGTCGTCAGGCTACACGCGGGGCGGGCGACCAATTGCTACACACTCTTCCAGCCATGCGGCACTACTCTATATAACATCTAATATCGTCCAGAGTATGTCCTTGCATCTCTNTATTCTTCTCCTCCGCCGCGGCCTTCGGGTCATTTTGCTTTCTCTCTTCGTTCTCTTGCTGCTTAGGTCGGCCCTTTCTTGAAATCTTGTCATTCATTTTCTTTCATTACTTTCGGCCGCTAAACATGCGCGCATACTCTGCTCTCAACGCCATCTTCTCCGTGATCTTTTTTGGAGCAAAAGCGATCGCCCAAAANGACTGGAACGTTCCCTGTCTGCAAGGACAATGCACTTATGATCTTTCGTCGAAGGTGGTTCTTCTGCGAGCTTGAAGATCGTGCGCCCAATCCTATTCTCTTTTGCATCCCTAATGCGATTGACATGCTTCTCAGTGGGGTTCAAGCGCAGCTATTTCAGATATAACAGAAGCCGCAGGCTGGCATATTCTTAACTGTGATGCTAATGCTATGACACAGAACATCCGTCTCGTCTGTATGCACCAGGATTCAGGATGCAACCATCTCTTCGAGAATAGCGCACAAAATACGATCGTCCGTTTGCCTGAAAATGCATGTTTTTTCACCACCTTGTCATGGTTTTATGAGTGATAACATCGTCTGCAGTGCGCCAAAATGCCATTCGCGAGAGTCGCCAGGCAGTGGGTTTCGGAAGACCAGTCTATACCTGCTTCCGTCAGACGAGATCTCTTTAGTCGAGCGGAGACTCCGGAAGTCCAAGCTCTCACGATAGACAATGACTTTTCTGGTATCGGGCCTAACCAGTGGGTGTATTGACAGAGACCGTTTGATTACTCCAAAATGTATCGCTTTTCTTTTTTCTTTAGGAACGGGAATGTGTCTTTTGCGATCCAAGGAACGACGTCCAATAGTTCCGGGACAACTCCCCAAACTCGCGAGTACCATCATATTCGCTCTTTTATTTCAGGAAATCAGCGTCCTCGTGGATTTTTAAGCTCAGTCGCAGATGCTTTCAAAAATGCGGTCAATAGTGTCAAGAGTGCGTAAAATGTCTCTTGGGTCCGTTATGCTTTTGGCTCGACACTTCTTAATTTCTTTGCATACAGGTTCAACTGGTTTCAATAAGACGCTCGACGCAACGCTTCCCCCACTCGATGTCGACAAATCTGCGAACCTGTTCAATGCCAGTGTCAGCTGCCCTGCAGACGAGTTCAATCCCGTAGCCTTCGATGCGTCTGTCAGTGTCGATGTTGATGCTAAGGTACATGCCGTAGTAGACTTGGGAGTAGCAGTTGCTGGTACATTTGTTCCTCCGTCGGTCTCCCATTTTGCCTTATTCGCAGGTACGTTCATTTATACTTCTGTCGCAGTTGGGTTCCAAGTAGGACAATGCCATGATAGGACTTAATGCCAACTTGGATGGTGTCTTGGACGTACATGCAAATGCGGATGGGCATATCGACTCGGGGAAAATTCAAATCTTTGAGTTGGGTATTCCTGGACTGGACATTGCTGGGTAATTTTCTTTTTTTTCTTGTTGTATCAGACCTTTAATATACCTTTCTACCTGATTAGAATCTTCACCGTTGGCCCCTCATTCAAGATCAACGCCCAGGCCACTGCCGACCTCAACATTGATGTCGATATGAAAGTTGACCTCGCCTACACAATTAGCAACGCGAAATTGGTCTTCCCACCAGGTCAAGGTAACAGCACTGGCGTCTACGCTCCAGCGGACAATAGTACGTGCTCGCGTTTGCTCGCGTTGAGCTGGATCTCACAAGCACCAACACGCGTTCCCATATCGTCATTAGATCTTAGTATTTCTGCAAGCAACTCATTCAATGGCGATGCTAAATTAGAGGCTCACATCATCCCGACTGCAAGTTGTTCTCGAATCATCATATGTTATGCCCTCCAACATTTCCCATGCAGATTGATGTTGGACTTAGCTTCCTCGGGAATGTCGCATCTGCAACTGTCTTCCTCGACCTAGACACGTCCGCCACCTTGGATCTTACCGGCACAGCCCAACTTGATGCAAGTGCTCCGACTTCCAGAGGTAATTCTGTCAATGCGTCGGCTCAAGGTTGCGTCGATATCAGTACCGGACTCGACGTGAATGCGGGCGCCCAGGGCTCGTTCTTCGGTCTCTTCGACTCATCCACTCAGGTCACACTGTTTAACAAGGACTTTCAGGTATTCCAGGTAAGAGCTTGGCCCAAATAGTATGGAATATTTAAAAGCGTAAATTCACCACCACAGAAATGTTTTAATGCCGCGAAGAATTCAAGCTCCACCAGCAAGTCCAGCTCAGCGAAATCTTCCACGCAACGACCTGCCTCAGCTATCGCCTCGACTTCCATATCGAAGTCGACGAGCACAAGCATGATGAAACGGAAGAGGGAGCGCTCTGCGGTCCAGCGGAAACGGGTCGTCTTCAGCTGTCCCATTGCTGCCCCGCCTGCCTCGTCCTTGACTGCTGAGACTGTCAAGGCTTCTGAGTAAGTATTATTCTCACAAAGACTTGACTGCATACGCACTGACCTCGTAATTGACAGCCAAACTCCTAAGTCGTGATGTGCATTTTGATTTCCTTTACCCATTCGTATTTTCAATGGCATTCGACCTTGAGTACAGAATTCCCTCACTGCCAATAACTTTACTTTTATTTGTCGGGACAGATCTTAAGCACTCTATTATACCAAGCGGATATCTACGTCAATGGTTGCCGTGATAGATTTGTATTGGACTCATTAGTTCCACTCCTGTGATTTCCTTCACTCCTTCACTTACTTCTCACTGAAGTTCTCGTCAGGCTTTTGTGTCCGGTTACCTCCGGGAGACCCTAGTTTTCAAATCAAAAGCAAGTTAAACTGGCGAGATTATCAATCAGACAGATTGTCATAGTTAGGGCGAATGCGAAGAGTAATTATAAGCTGCAGTAAAAGTAAATGTCATGGGGGATTGAAAAGTTACAGCGAGAGATGTGAGTGTCTGAGAGTCTGGGGATACAATCTACGTTAATGGTCTCTAAGTAAAGACATACACTGTGGTATAGTCCGAGTATCCGAGTAGTATGTGCTGTATCTGTGAGAGTCATCGTCTGTCATCAAAAGTCACTGTCCTCATAACGTCAATCTCCAAGGTGGATGGCTTAGAAGTCCAAAGAGTCAAGAAGGTCCACATGCGCAGCTCAACAAGCCTCGATCGTTTCATTTAGCCTCGAGTCTCGACTACTTGCCCCTACGGTCAGCCTGATCGTGCCTTCCGGTCGACGCCATGACTGTGACACGACGTCCCAGACGGACAGATCGTACCTCGACAGTGTGAGGGAAACCCGCTTCTTTTCGCATGGATTCAACTCGATGTGCGTGAATCCACGCAAAAGCGACGGAGGTTCCTGTGCAGAGGGAGGATGATGGATATAGAGCTGAGGAATCTAAATCCGAAGAGCCAAAGTTTCAGTCAGTCGGGAGTAAGCAGTAAGAAAAGGGCGAAATTATATACTCACATCGCCACCATAGACATCTCCGACGTTCTTGATGTCAAACGTGACATTGTAGGCAGGGCGATGTAACCAAAGTGCGGTGGAAGAACCGATCCCATGAGGACTCGGTTTGCTCCTTTCCCACTTTCTCTCCAGCTCCCTGTTTGCATTGTCGCCAGTGTCGATCTCTGTGACATTGAGGTTTGAGTACTCGAACTTGGTATAGCTGAGTCCGAAGCCGAATTCAAAACGAGGGGTAATATTTCTCTGAGAACAAGACGGAAGTGCGTGAAGACATGACTCCGGCATTCCGGTACTTAGGCAATGACTTACCGCGTCGAAATGTCTATAATCGATGAAAAGCCTGTTCGACATTCACACCAAGTCAGTTTCGATTCCGCCAAAGTGAAGAGATCAATATACCCTTCCGTGTACGTGATATTCAATACTTCGTCGCCGCTTCCGCCAGGAACAAGCTGGGCAGGATAGTCCTCAGGACTCTTCGCAATGGTGTACGGAAGGCGACCAGACGGGTTCCAATGGCCATATAACACGTCTGCGAGAGCATTGCCAGTCTCGATGCCTGAGACACCAGCCCAAACGACTGCTGTGATATTCGGGTGCTCGATCCACGGTTCGATGATCAGAGGTCCGACCGAATGCGTAACAACAATTGTGTTATTGTTCTGAGCAGCGACGGCGAGGATGAGGCTGTCCCCGTTATTCCAGGCAGTGAGATTCTTTCTGCAGGTAAGATACAGCATAAAAAAGAGATCTTCAGTGTACGCTCGTGAGGACGAATGAGTTACCTATCGCCCGAGTTCCCGTCAACCGTGATGTAATTCTCGCCCGAATCAGACTGCACAAAGACCATAGCAACATCTTTCTGTAGGACAGCTTGGCTAGCACCAGTCAAATCCCAATCGCCCAAGAACCATGAAAGCGAAGTGCGATCCTTCCTAGAACGATGCTGAATGGCCTCAAGTGGCTAAGAAGAAAGGACAAAAAAAAAAGGCAACAGGAAGAATTCAAAGAAACGTTGATCAGCATCGACAGTCAATCTTTGAGGACTGCTAATGAAGAACTTACAGAAACGAGGTATGTGTAGTTAGCAGACCTACAGGTCACAAATAATCAGGAAATCCCAGCCCAATGGGAACGACACGGACTCACCCAGATCCCCAGCCCATCCCCAGAATACCGTTGACGCCGCCCTGATCTTGGAAAGTGTTCGGGCCCAAGCCAACACCAGGACCAGCATCAGAACCTAAACACACACACACAAAATAGATAGCATCCGGCGGTCGATAAACGGTCAATGTATTGCTCACCGACCAAGACCAAACTGTGCGGCTTCTTCAATGGCAACGCTTTCTTGATGTTCTTCAACAGGACCGTGCTAGCAGCGCCGATCTTGCGCACGAGATCGGCATGGTCGTTCTGGACGTCGATGTGTTCATTCGTGGCTTCATCTAGAGGGAAGAACGAATTGAAATTGACCGTAGGGTAGTCGGGCGAGTCTTGCTCTAGCAGATACCAAGCCGCCAAAATACGGGTCGCCATGTCGTTCACGCGCGACTCCGGGATGGTGTTGTTGAGAACATAATCAGTTAGGTTGGCACCAAAGTAGGAAAGATTCCCGCCTTCCAGGTTCAGATCACCGGGCATCGTCATGTCAAGGCCTACAATTGCGGATATAGTGGTGTGCGTTGCTGCCCAGTCGGACATCACATCTGCGAAGGTTGTCAGATCTATGTCATGTAACTGAAGAAGCAGATATTTTTACATCCTTGGAATCCGATTTCCTCTTTCAGGACATGGTTGAGGGTATGATCGTTCTCACAAGTATATGTGTCGTTGATGAGATCTGTGCTCCAAGTCAGTGGCTTTCCTTTCAATTTTGGGATGAGAGGACTGACTATAACTGCACATAATGCTCGCAACCCCCGCCATTACACTGCGCAAGAATGGTGCGGCATACAGTTCGTGGGTAGTCCTATCGTCAACATTGGAGCTCTCCTGCATTCGCATGTTCTCCTGCTCGCTGCACGAACATCATGAATTACAGGCGGACCAGCTAGAGATTTGGTGGCGCATACTTGTTAATGTAATGTTTGGCGCAGGCTTGCACGCCAGCAGACTGTATGCCCAAAATGGTCTCATATGCAGTTTCCCCACTGAGATACGGGTCCGCGCCAAAGCCTTCCCAATTGCGTCCGCCTTGAGCGATGCGCCCCAAGTTCATCATGGGGCCTAAGGCGACATTGACGCCTTTTCCCTTGAACTCATGACCCATGGCAAGACCACGGAGGCGCATGAGCTTGCGATTCCATCTGTAATATGAAGGTAGCTATGAGTGCAGTGTAAATATCGGAACGGTAATACGTACGTAGCAGCGGTATTGATTCCCGCAGGGAAAGCGGTGATGTGATCTAGCCGAGATAAGTCCTATCTTCATTGATACATTGTGAACTTTATGCGATACCTGTGTATCGAACACCGAGAGGAGAGTCCTGCAAACAGAGGCCAGGCCAATCACCTATGGGAGGAATGTTACCAACGCAGCGGCCGTTTCCCCAACCGACACCGGTGCCCACGGTAACCTTTTCCGGCAGAGTAAAGTTGGCGATCTGTTCATGGTTCTCAGCATAGATAATATCGGCGATGAAAATTCAGAGAGAAACTATTTCCCATCCGAGACAAAGACGCGTTCTGCCAAGGAACGAGTCCTTGATAGTCCCGGCGTGCTCTCGAGACGTTAATTTGCGCGAATTCATTGAAAAGACCACCTACCAATTTCTTTGCCTTGGCATACGCATCTTCCCAAGCCGAAGAGAAATCTGGGACAACAGACGGACTGTCATGAATCGAAGGAGGGCACTTTGGTGATGCAAATGGGTAAACTCCAGGTATAGAAGCATCAGAGGAAGGTGAAGGGATATCAGAGAAAGTATAAGAAGAAATGGGAGGGTGAGACACGCCGGTCTCGAGAAGTGGTTCGGCCATAGAGGACGACGATGCCGGCGTGGAAGACGATGACGTCAGAGCCAGCGCTGAGGATGGTATCGCAGAAGAGGGAGAGGAAGTGTCGGTCAAAGTGAGTGAGGATTCCGTAGAAAAAAAAGACAGAATTGGTGTTACTAGAGAAAGTAGACGGAATCGACGGAAGGACAGAGCTCGAAGACACGACTGCCATCGGTGCTGCGGAAGTGTCATCACCAGTGCTAGAGGTAGGTGCGGTGGCGCCATCAGACAGAGAAGCTGATGATAAGAAACTGGTCTGCGCCAGGGCACACAGGGCACTGAGAAGAGAGGGAATGGCAGCCGCTCTCATTGTGGAACGGGTTTGAGGGCAAGCACGAGGATGATCGACTTCAATGCCGACAGTCGAGATATCGTCCTACGTCATGTGATCGTCGAGGTATGTTCTGGTCCAGGTCTGAATCTGAAACTTATCGTTTCCGCAGAGACTATTCTAAAGCACAAAAGAAAGCTAGAAACGTAGGAAATTCTGCCAATGCGCTGTAGTGAAATCCGCGCGTTGCAGGCTTGAAGCTTGAAGCCCAGTCAAAATCGCACGTAGGTAGATCTATTTGGGTCTATGACCGTCTAGCTTGTCAAAGTCATAGATCCACATAGACCGTCATAGCAAATTGCTCATTTCCTAGATCAAAAATCTATGTCTATCTATGTCTATCTACACCGCCATTCGGCACCGATCTCTTTTTGGCAGTCAGACAGGGATCTACGGAAATCGCCGCCCTGAGCTCTTCCAGATTGGGCTCGGAGGTCTGTGGGATCCGAAATTGCCATATCGCTCGACCGTCGTCTGAGCGGGATGTCCTTAGATCTCGTCATTGACCTTGCAGTGTTCTCGTGAGAGAGATCAGACAGCATCATTAGGTGAGAACTGAGGGCAATCCGGCTGTCTGTTGCCTGAGT
>SGPL01000364.1:0-32051 GCA_004802705.1 Bondarzewia mesenterica | reverse complement strand
CACACCTANNCNNNNTNNTNTTCGTCAGTGCATTCCTCCAGCTCATAGAATGCGTCTTTCGATATTTCGATGAAACTTTAACATGTCTGAACCGATCGCAAAAAAAAAACCAAGTTATTATACTTGAAAAAACCGTACAATGCCTATGTACAAGAAAAAAGGTCAAGAAACGCAGCATTGCTCAAATGAACCTCGAAGAATCATTATACGGATAGCAACAGGAAATCGAAGCGACAATGTTCCAAGATTTGTGGCCATCACTCTTGACCCGTAGCAATGTTCCAGGTATTTTTCATCAAGACCGCCGCGTCGTCGTCAGCTGTCTCAATCTTCGCGAAGGATACGGTGGAAAGCGTCGTCGCGTAGTTCTTTGAGGAAAGGCGAGTACTAACACAAATCCCGAGCCATCAGTTTTCTGACACAATTACAAAGAAAGGAAAAGAGACAAGCGGGAATACGCACCGCCCTGCAGAAATGCTTGTATAAGGCCCAAGTCGTCCACGACTTCCACTCGTCGTCGCCCCAGTTCGCCCGGCTGCCCCACGCCTTCTCCGTGATGACTTCGCCAGCAGCCGGAGACGGCCGATCGGACGATGGTGCGTGCAGGCTCTCAACGAAACCATCAAGCACGCTCGACAGCGTCGACTTCTGCTCGCGTGTTAACGACGCAAAAGCTTTGAGCGCCGTCACCAGCACTGGCGAGTCTACTGCCGGCGCCTCCTCTGTCCATCAGATGCACCCATAATGGAACAAACAAATGAGTGATCATGCCCGCGACTGTGTGACGTGATAAGAAAGGAAAAACGTACCCTGTTTGGTATCGTTTTCAACTTCCATGGCAGTAGCCACGTCCTCACCCCCACTGGCCTTCACCCTGGCCCTCGTATCGTCCTCCTCCTTCCTCAATGCCGCTACCCGCTTCCTTGCAACGACGACGCGTCCGTTCGCCTTATCAATCGCGCCTTTCAACAGGTCCCATTCGATCCCATCCTCGCCCCTCCGATCGAAGACCCACTTCACGATGTCCTTCGGCTCCACGATCTGATACTGCATGAGCTTGTCAAACACAATCCCGACCATCTGGCGGTTGCGCCGCCAGAACGTCGCCGCAACCGTAAGGATGTCGGCCTTGGCCTCGGCACTCGGTGGCCCACCGAAGCCCGCGGTGATCCCGCCCGTCGCGAGGTTGCGCAGGAGGTTGATGTACCGCTCAATGGCGTTGAGGAAGTGGGAGAACGAGCGCGAGCCGATGTGTAGGAGCGACTGCACGGCGATGGAGCGAATGATTGAGTCAACGTTCACGTCGCCCTCGCTCGTCTCAGTGATAGTGTTCTTGATTGACTCGAGCAGGGACATGACGTCCTCGGGTTTGGCGCGCCCACGCAGTTGGTTGAGGACGCTTTGGGCTGCATCGTGATGTGGTGTTGCTGGAAAAGAGTTCAAAGTTAGAGATTGGAGTCTGCGGAACGATGGGAGGGAGCAGTTGATGGACGAATGGGCTACCTGGATCATCATAATCATATTCGGGCCCGGGCGCTTGATCTGGCATAGCTAGAGCAGACGGATCCTGGAATGGTTCAGGCAGCGTCTTCAATACCCGATCAAAGTATGACAACCGGATCTCAAATTCCAGTGCCCGACGAACGAATACACGCTTGGGGTGCTGAGCTGTCAGTGCCAAGTCGGGAATCCTGTTCAATGCGTCAGAATCGCTGCACCACACGAAGGCATCACGGAAGAAACTCACCATTCTTTCCAAACCCACTGGAACCCGAAATTACTCATATGCACAGAGAACCATTCTGCAAAACGACGTGCCACTTCGACATCAAGACCGTCAGCGAGATAGGAATACAATCTGCGGATAGATTTTCCGACAGCGGGCCCAACTGTTTGAGGCGACAACTTGCATAGCTCTGTTATCAAAGTAATGTAATAGATCGGCTTTCCTCGTGTTTCAGGCAACAAATATTGGATTCCAAGGATAGTCTACTCCCTAAGACGTCAGTCACTGTTTTTCTGTCGACACGAACGCAGGCTAGTACGAACCTCAATGACAGAGCTTTCCAATTCCCAGTCTCTCCCAGGTATAGGCACTCGTTCGGACGAGTCGTGGGGTCCCGGTTTTGGTTTGAACGTGCCCTCGATAGTCCATTTTGGATATTCCACCAAAAGCCTTGCACATTCTTTCCGATTGACCTCAAAGATGTCGACGATGTCCAGCAAGTCTGTGCGAACAGCATAACCTGCAGGTGATGTAGGATCAGGCGTGACCTGCCATCCGAGACAGTTTGTCAGTCAAAAATTGGAGTATAAGATACATTTGGGTGACTGACACTGTTCTCAAACAGACGGATGTAGAGATCTGGCCATTCTTCCTTTTTAACAAGGGCATCCTCACCAGCATCCGTTGCCAAGTTATCGAGTTCGATAACTTCGGGTGGGACAAGCACTGAAGGCAAGTCGAACTGTGCGACAGTGAGCGCGGCAGCGTCTATATATGGCTGTGGGTAGATAGATGGTATCTCAGAGAAATCTGATGAGTCCAAAGTTTTGAGAGCAGCGACCGCGCATTTCAGATACTAAATAGACGGTAGAAATCGGCGAGTCAGCAAAATCGCACCAGGAAGCAGGAAAATCATTCTCGCCTCTACTATGTGGTCAGCGGGGCTATCTCGATAAAAGAAGACCATGGGTTGAACAAGTGACTTTGCGTTTGATGTAGACTCGTCATAAGTTTGAATACCTGTGATCATCTCGATGACAGAGGCGGCGGAGTAGTCCTTCAGGACTTGGCCTGCCTGAAAGAAGATTCAATCAAACGAAACGCCGAAGGATCCACATGCATACCCTCATGAGACCCTCAGCAGCACAAAAAGCGGCTCTCTTTGCTCTTCCATGAGATACGCCGAATTCGTCTAGGACGGCGGTGAATGACTGCAAGAGACCAAGCATAGACTGCGGGGAGATGACCTTCGCCACAGTCAGATGCGCAAAGAAATGCACCTGGAAAACATGCCAAGGTTGAGTCAGTTGACCCGTCGATCCGAGCAGAGAGTACACTCACGCATAGCCGGACCTCCCTCCAAGCGAGTTTATCCAAGTACGCTTGGAAACCCTTCCATAAATCATCCAAAATTTGTCTTCCAAGTGATGGACTCTCGTTACTCATGGATCCATCCTCTTCTGGGGTCGGTGGCGAAGGCTCGTACAGAGAGCGGAGCAATGCTGCATAGTATGGTATTTTGTACGGTTGTTCAACAACGCTATGCGTGGCAAGTGTAAGCGCGCATACGACCAGTCCAGTTTATGCACTGACCCTAGTCTCAAAGCCTCGGAGTATACAGGAACGTTGGGAGGATCGAATTCCCGGATTTCTGCTGCAAGCCGAGGCAGCTCCTGCTCCGCATCCTGGGCAATAAATTGAATACACGTAGAATCCTCATATGTGTTGAAAGAGGGCTCACCGCTTCTCCAAATTTCAATATGGCGAGTTTGAGCTTCTGTTCAGGCGTGTCGTAGACGTCTCTCCGTCGGTCATGGTGGTCAAAGTCTTCTAATGTTTGAACACAGGATATTCAAGTTGTCTCTCGCGTCTAGAGTGCAGCGTCGTTATATTATGCTCTTACCTCGATGTTTCCTTCCACGCCCGTGTCGTCCTTCGTGACTCATCCTTACAGACGTGTGATTGCGTGCAAAGCGTCGGAAACAAGCTCAACGACGGCGAACAACTCCAAAGGCGACCAAACCGAAACTTGAAGACGAGGACGCATCACGTGCGTTTGATATGTCCGAACCGGGTCGAACCATGCTCATCCCTCTATCCGCCAACTGTTCCAGACCGCTGCCTAGAGCATTTGTACCGGCGCGTTCCTTTCCTTCCAACACTCAACAGCACTCGCATCATAACGCACTGCACCTTGCGAGTCAAGCAACTCCTTGGTTTTGTGCTGCAGGGTGCTTCTCGAATTATCACGGGAACACGTCTGGTGAGTTTTCTGTCTAGATCTCTCAGTGATGCTAGCTCATGGTACTCCTAGTTATGCGAGACACATGCCATGTAATTGGTCTACGACGGCCAATGTCTTATTGCGCGGGAGCGCCTACAGAAACTCGGTATCGAAGCCCGGCGCGTTCGTGACATCTTACTCTCGCAAAAATACTGCGCTATACAATTCCAGGTCAAACCCTTGCGATTCGCTTTATCTATGGAATGCACTTACACCCTGACAGGTCATTTTCCCATCTCGCAAGTCTCGCCACCTCGAAAGAGCCCAATCATGCGTCTTCCTCCACAAATGAGACATCCGACCCACTCCATATACCCGCACACAACCTCTCACCCGCCCAGCTCTCTCGAGCCGGCGCTACGGCAATCCGCGTTTCTCTACAACATAAAGCCCCATGGGACGCGTTTCACCTCCTCCACTCCATGCGCTGGTCCTACAACAAATATCAACACGATGCATCGCACCATCCAGCTTCCAAATTCAG
This sequence comes from Bondarzewia mesenterica, assembly GCA_004802705.1. Taxonomy (NCBI): domain Eukaryota; kingdom Fungi; phylum Basidiomycota; class Agaricomycetes; order Russulales; family Bondarzewiaceae; genus Bondarzewia; species Bondarzewia mesenterica. The sequence goes on along the minus strand of SGPL01000364.1, from coordinate 27,557 downwards.
GAACCCGGGCAAGAGTTTCGTGCCGATTGACTTTGGACAGCCCGTCTCGCCCCGTCTAGCAGCTCACTGCTTAATACATGGCCTCCTCCGTGCCGGCCTGCAAAAACCAGCGGCGAAGCTTGCAGAACAGATGATGGACGACGGCGTGGGATTTCGCACAAAGACATTCGAAGCTCTGCTCCGCGCCTTGCACCCCAATACTCTCGTGCCTGGTGAGGATCGAACTTTGTACAACCGCGTCAAACACTTTTTTCCTCGAACCTACCAGCCTCAGGGTAGAGAAGTCCTGGCTATCCGTAACGTCATGCCTGCAGACCCCCTTACGCGCTATGCGGTACGTCTCCTGCGTGATGCACGGAAACACCGATGGCAGCGTACACAATCGATGTACGAGACGGTCGTCCACGCCTGTCTCGTTCAGGGCGAGATACTTGTTGCGTCGCTTTTGCTAGCACTACTTATCAAAGACTACCAGCTCCAACGCGCTTGTGCTCGAATGGCCCAGAAAACTGGAGCGGAGCAACCAGAGTCATCCCTCAGGGCCGAAGATCGACCGCTTATTCCTCAGCGTGGTTTCCGTCACCTTTCAGGCCTACATCCCAAACAGCCTTTCCAACAGATACTAGAGTTCTTGTCCCAGAATATCTCTAAGGGGCCCGATGATGCACTGTTTGCTGAAAGTTCCCAGAGTCTTGCCATCTTAGCTTCTGCTCTCGACACGCGACAGTTGCCTATGTACCAGTTGTCTTTTCTGATCAGGCTGTTATACTCATACCCTCGCAACAACACTCAAGTGTGGGCCACTCAGCGGAATGGCCAGGCGCGTCAGCTGAACGCATACAGTTATTTCCACTCAGTACTTGTTCGGCTGGCACTTTCCTTGCCATCTGGAACTCCCTGGGGTATTGTTCTGTATCCAAAGACCTGGTTGCGTCCGTTGGACATCGAGTCGTACAACGCCCTGATCCACTATGCACTGCGCCATCGGTACTCTATGGACCTAGCCCAAAAAGTCATAAACCACATGACGGATGTCCGCCAGCCACCTCTCTCTCCCAATACCATTACCTACAGCATCCTCCTGCGATCAAGCACGTTGCTGCGACGGAATGATATGGCGGAACAGGTGTTGCAGAAAGTACGATCGAGCGTGTCGCCTGCGAAGTTGGGGCTGACTGCTCAGGAGGCACAGGCCGCCACGGAGACCACAGCACAAGGAATTCAGGCTGCTGCAGACAATCGAGCTCAGGAGGCGCAAGCCGTAGCTGAGAGTAAAGTTGAGGGCGATGCGCCTGAGAATGAGGTCGTAGGCCTTGTGGCGCCTCCATGGAGATCCCTCCAGATTTCAGCGCTCATTGGGAAGCTTCAAAAGCATAGATTCGACGTTCCGGACAGTTCGAAACCCCTTCGCATGGACGTCTCCTTGTTGACGAGTTACATCACGCATCTGGTCTCCATAGACAAGTGTGACGCCGTTGCGGATGTACTGTTCCAGGTACTTCCCGAACTCGCTGCGGTCGATCATCCGGATTGGGGCACATCGTCTGTGGAATACCGCAAGCTTTTGATGCAGCTAAACCGTGAGAAGTGCGTGCAGCGTGCCATGAGATACGGACCGTATTTCTTCACCTCAGTGCTGAACGCTCTTAGCAAGGCTGGCAGGACAGGACTTGCAGAGCGTGTGTGGCTGCTGGCGAAGAAAGCAGAGGCAGCTTCATGGAAGGCTGCATCTCGTGGCGATTCGTCTGCTCCGTCAGCCCAACGTCCAAAGCCTTGGGCCCTTCCTGTGCATGCTTATACGACGATGGTGCAGTGTTACGCTAATGAGGCGCGAAAGGGACTTATGATGAAGCGCGCCCGGCGGCGGGAAGAAGACTCAGATGTGCGATGGGATGTGGAATGGATACCTGCGTCTATCAACAAAGTGCATGTCATCGGTTGGGCGCGTTACTTTCTGCAGAGGCTCACGCAGCAGGAGGCACCCAATTGGCGGCGCAGCGTCAACGGCCAGAAGATGGGTATTCTACTATACCGTTCAATGCGCGGAGGGGCCCAATCAGTGTACAGGTCCTTGCTGGACCTGCAGTCGAACAGGGTACAACCCCCTGATAACGTGGAGCTTCCCGTACCTGATGAACGTTTCTTTAATGCAACACTGGACCTCTTCGGACGTCGCCCAGGTATCTTCGTGCGCAAGACTCACCCCACGCGGTCACACTGGCGGCAGCGTTTGCGTCGTGCGAGGACGAGATACGTTCGCCAGGACGTCATGTCACCACACTGGACGCCAGTTCTTGAAGAAGTCGCGCGCGACATGAATACTACGGGATTGACTGTGCCAGCGGGATTCCGAGAGGTGCTGATAGGGAGGTGGCAGGATATTTCGACCACACTTTCCTCGGATGAGGAGAGCTCAACGATGAGAAAGACCTCGCTCTTAAGGCCCTATGCTTTCCCTCGTATTCCGAAGCGGCCAAGGTTTAGGCCTCATGCAGCTCCAACTGTGAAGACGAGAGGCTTGCCGATTGGTGGGAGGTGAAGGATGTATATGGACTGGAAAAGTATTTTGCATGTAGCATTAGATCACTTGCTCGCTGGCTTTCGGGCCTCCACTATCCTAATGCATGATAAAAAAAAATGGATTGCGATCATTCAGATAGCGGAGGTTCAGATGTATAAGTCGGTGAAGATGATGTATCTCCACTGGAAGCACGACGCATGACTGACTTGGGGGGAAGTGGTCGCCCCTTGTCCTGAAGATGCACCACCACCGTATTTTTCCCCTTCTCCTGCGGCTGCCATTCTATCGCCACATCCTGCAGAGCCTCCAACGCCTGCGAAACTTTATCCTCCATCTCCCGCGGCTTCGGCGGCTGCTGACCCGACTTGAGCGCGAAGACAAGGTCGGCGCGATAACCCTTCCCAATTTCCTCCCGCACCTTACGCAATTTGTGGTCCCAGTCCGCCTGCTCAACGCTCCAGGTGAGCTGGACCTCCTTCTGCGCTGCGTGTTTCCGCCCAAGCCTCTGCTTCTGCCGCATTTCCTTCGCCCGTTGCGCGTCCTCTCTTTGAGAAATCAACTTCACGAGCGGGTACCCACCCGTAGCATCCGACGGTGCCGCGACGAGCTCGATGAAGTACTTGTGCTCTGCTTTCACAGCTTTTAAGAGATCTTTATACGGTTGTGGATCGGTCGGTTTGCGCGTCTCTGGGTCAACTACGCGCACAGTTTCATACTTAATGTTTTGATTGCGTGGCCGGCCAGTAGACGCGTGACGTCTTGTAGGTTGCGGTATAGATGCGCACGTCGGTGTGATTAGCAAGGGAACCGCCTGAAGACGGAATAGAGATGATGCCCGTAACAATTGGAATGCCATTCTATGGGCGATATTGAGGTTGTCAATGATAAATCGAGAGAAATCGCGTTACCGGGAGAACTTACCTTGAAAACTCGAGCAAGCCAGTCAAACGCATTGAAGGCCAGGTCGGGAAAGAGGGAAGGTTGGATTATGTAAAGAATTTGACTTCGCTCCTTCAAGTCGCTGCAGTGTGTCTATCTGCCTACTCGGATGCCAGTCCATTCGCAATCGGATGGCCCGACCACCAATCCATGCGAAGAGCACACAAGATGGATGAAGAAAGCAATGGAGATGGTGCATGAACATTTTGTTTTGTTTTTCGGGTACTTATCGTACACAATTTATAGGCTGAGGAAGCATTCGCCACAAGCGAGGTACCTGTTGGATGCGTATTCGTTCGCGACGGTAAGATCATCGCTCAGGCCAGAAACCGCACAAACGAGCTCCGAAACGTATATTTATCTTTCTCATCGACTGCTTAAGCAACGGGTTTGAACTGCGTTTCAGGCGACGAGGCACGCCGAGCTTGAGGCCATCGACGCAATCCTGTCTGATCCCGAGCTAACGCCCGCCCCCTCAGCATATCTGCTGGCAAATACCATCCTGTACGTGACGGTTGAACCGTGCATGATGTGCGCTTCTGCGTTGCGCCAAATGGGTATCAAGGAGGTGTTTTATGGGTGTGAGAACGAGCGATTTGGCGGTTGCGGAAGCGTCTTGGGCGTGAACAGCGCGTAAGCTTTTCGTCGCTCGCCTTCATCGGTCAAATTGGTTCAGATTGAAAATCGAGGTTGTCGTCCAGGCTGCCTCACCCCAGACATCCTCCCTACAAAGCTACGTCTGGTTACTGCCGCGAAGAGGCCATTATGATTCTTCGTCGCTTTTACATGACTGAGAATTCAAACGGTGAGTCCGAATTCTGATCTTTATTTTACATCTACTCATTGAAAATGTTTGTAGCGCCGACACCAAAGTCCAAGACGAACCGTGTCTTGAAAACTGAAATTCTGTCTACTCCGTCTAAATCTAGAACGTAGGAACAGACTGGATTGTCGTTTCTCTGGAGTCGACTCTGTCATACAACCAGCCGAGATACGAGCAACAGCATGCTCGTCCACCTTGAAACTCTGCTACATCGCATCTGGCCAGCTTTAGCTTGTCTGCTGAGAGCCGTTGTTGGTCAGACAGGAGGGTCCTGAAGCATGTTATCGACTGTCTACTCTGCCTCAGGGAGACTACTTACGGTGCGACTGCGGATCTGCATCTAACTGTCGCAACATATTGCAACCCAAAATTTCCAGCGGCTTGCAGCATCTCAATAGCACTAGTTGTATGGTCGAATCAAATTGTTCGTGCGGATAACAAAGTCCTTTTCCCCCTTCCCCTTCGACCAATCTCTTCACTTCCTCCACTCAAGTCCGAGAGCCTGCACCACGAAGCCCCACTTGTCCGCTGCCTCCTTTATCCTGTATCAGATTGCCGTCAGCAACCAGACAGCACGTAAAAAAAAGGTTCTATGTGAGTAAGACGTACTTTTGCTCGGTTGCTTTACCGGCGCCATGTCCAGCTTTCTTTTCGATGCGGATCAGCAGCGGATTCGGATTATTTGCCAGCGTGTGCTGGAGCGTCGCCGCGTGCTTGAAGGAATGAAGTGGGACCACGCGATCGTCATCTAAAGTTTTAAAAATCTCCAAATCAGGAGAACGTTTCGTCAATGGCCACGAAAGAACACTCACGGTCGGCAGTTAGCAGTATCAAAGGTGGCAGTACTTTGTCGTGTGGAATATTGTGCAATGGGGATATTGGGTAGATAAAGTCGAAGTCGTGCGGGTTGTGGGGATCACCGTAGTCAGATGTCCACGCTCGGCCAATTGTGAAGTCCGCAAACTACCAACATTATGAGAAAACACCGAGACGAATGTGTCTTTGTGCATATAGACATACTTTGAGAAGATCAAGGACACCAACGTCGGCTACAGCAGCACCGAAGGTGCCTTCAGGGGCGCGATTAACGGAAGCTGCGACGAGCAAGCCTTGAAACAGTTGAAGATGAATTAATGCGATTCATCCTCAATCCATGCGAATAGACGTACCTCCATTCGAACCTCCATTGATGGCTACTTTCCCCGGCCCAGCATACTTGTTCTTGACAAGCCATTCTCTATCGGTATCAATCAGTAAAATTGCCCTTTCGAAAGGCCAGATATACTCACGTAGCAGCAATGAAATCATCGAAGCAGTTGGCCTACATCCAATCAGTATTTTGATACACAATTTCGGAAAGGCATATTTTACCTTGCGCTCCTTCGTCCCTGCCAAGTGCCATTCTTCGCCAAACTCTCCGCCACCGCGAATGTTCGGTACCGCGAGGATGGCGCCGTATGCCCGCAGGAAGGTGAGCATGGAAGGGCTGAAGAAAGGACTTATCGAGATTGTAAAACCACCGTAGCCTGCATGGAAGATGGTGAGAAAGCAAGAGTGCGTTCGTGAGCAAACATCCAGAGCCGCTGTGCGGCAGAAGTTTTGCTGACATACCATATTGTAGGGCAGGTGCTGTGCCGTCCAATTTGGTGCTCTCATGTCGGACGACAAACATGGGAATTTTCGTCCCATCCTTGCTCTCATACCACACCTATACCAAGGCCATGAGCAACCTTCAATTCTTTGCAGAGACACTATCATCATATCCTCACCTGCTCTGCAATAAACCCTCCACTGCCTGCCAATCCCTTAACGACAGTCTCACGCCAGTTTTTCCACGTGCCATCCTCGCTGCCATTCTCATCGCGGAAGTCGTACTTGGCAACCAAGCCAGGCGTCGTGAAGCCAGTGAGCGTGAGGAACATCCAATTGTGCTCACGCCGGCCAGTGACCCCAATTGAGCCTACATGGTCCTCAGCAAGTCGTTTGAGCTGTTTGCCGGTCTGGAGTGAGTGGATGTAGACTTCATCTTTAACCTGCACCCAATCGTTTAAGGTGAGTGTTCTGCACTTTCAGAGCGAGGCAGATGAAACACTGCGTACATCGCGCATATAAACAGTGACAAGCCGGTCTTTACCAATAATAGTTACATCCTCGAGGTGCGCGTTTTTGTCCTCCGGTATAAGCTCCTTGGCGATAGTCTTGATGTGCACGGGTTCTTTCTTTGAAGCCTTGACAAAATCGTCCAAGTCTACAGTGATAACCTTATATTGAGGGGCATCGGCATTTGTGTGAAGATAGAACTTAGTGTCGTCGTTTCCGATTCTGATGCCTGTCATTAGTAAATATTTTAGAAAATAGAATGAGGTGCCCTACATGTTATAATCAGCCTCAAACTCATCTATGAGCTTGATCCAGTTTATGTTAGGCCCAATCGTGTTTTTATCGAGGTCCGCGACCCAAAGAAGTCCTTTCTGCTGCTGCATCAGCTAGCCGGTCAACATTATGCAGGCTCAACATCCATACCCGTGAAGTATCCCGGCTAACATGCAGCGCCAACCACCGTTCATCAATCTCGGAGACCGACGCACCCCACATCCACTGAGGATGTTCAGGATCTTTGATGACAAGGACATCCTCCGCTGCATATCAAGTGTAGCAACGAATGTCAGCATCATAAATTAATTTCTGTCACACGAGAAGGGCGAGAGAGCAAGGGTAAACATACACTGGGGGGTACCAATTCGATGGTAGTAAAGCATGGCATCGCGGTCGCCTTCTGTCTCTGTGCCAGCCTTGTCTTCCGATGCTTCGCCATGAGATTCACGATCAGGAAATCTCTGACCACTCAATCAGTACATGAGACTTGAACTTTCACCTTGAAAGGTTGCTTCATCATTGAGCACTTAGGATATAAGGCGCACCTGGTAGAAGAATCCCTTGTTGTCGTGGGTCCAGACGATACCAGAGAACTTTACAAAACGGATCTCATCAGATAACTTTTTATCGTTCTCGATATCCGTCAATGGGTGATCGGTAGAGCGGACATAAACGGATGTAAAGTCACTGCCCTGAGGTGATTGTTAATATATACAATTTAAATCGACGGTTTTGAGTATGATAATAGAAAAAAGAACGGACCGAGCGAGATATGCCATAAGCGAACCATTTTCCATCCCAAGAAAACGCGGCCGTTGCCAATGAAACTGTGCCATCCACTGAAAGGGCGTTGGGCTGAAATAAAGCGGAGTCGATTAGATCAGCGACAATGCGCCTCCCTTCTCATGCTTACATCAAAAAATACTTCTCCAGGATTGAATGACTGATTTGTTGAGGTGTGGAAAGAGGGGAGGGTTGAATCCGTCGAACGATAAATGACTGATCACAAGATGTTACAGAACAACGTGTCACAACAAGAAAACAAACCGTACCTGATTGGGCTTGTAACCCGCTGTTATATGACCAATACCAACGATTATCCTTTTTGAAGCTCGGTGCACTGAACTAAGTCCATGATATTCATCGGCGTCAACACCACCGCTCATGATGACCAAGATGAACGCACCCTCTCATAATCTGTACTTTTCCTGATCTCTTCTTCTAGTTTCGACCGGTCCGGGTTTGCATCCAGAAACTCCCGGGTGAATTTCTCCTGGGCAGTAGTCCACTTCTCAGTCTCGTCCGTGTTGTGTTCTAGCCATTCGTACGGGTCAATTATTTTGACTTCTCCCTTCGCTTCACTGGTATACACGTCGACATGGTCTGAGCGACGAGCAGGCGGGTACTGGTTAGGCGTCCAAGACGTGGTGGTCATATTTCTGGAGCTTATCGATAAAGTATGAGGAAGAAGGGAAGAGGCGCGGGGTGTATGAACCGGGGAGACCAGCTTTAGTAGGATGGATGCGCGCCTCAGACTGATCATGAGCCTGATTTCTGCGAGTCCGAGATTAGCATCTTCTCAGTCATCGTTAACCAATATGGCATGCTACACACGGGTATGATAATGGGACCGCGTGTGGACGCGGTCGAATCCGATCCTCACACTGGAGCTGCCGGGAAATTTCACGGACGTAAACAGCCAATAAGGGGCCAATAATAACTATAAGAGATGAAACAAGGAAACGATTAAAGGGTGAGGCAAGTGTTGGTCATTGAATGAGTGATGCAGAAAACAATGTTGGAGTTCTCACTTACTTACTGAGGAGGCTGATCACTGTTAGTAGTGTTTCCGAGCTCGAGATCCTTCGAGATCGCGTCTTCGGAATCCCGCATCCCGCATCCGTGACCGCGACGCGTGACGTATCTAACGGGTTATCGGCAGCAAAATTCCTGATGAGCTTCCATGAGGCTCCAGTAGACTAATGCACTAAACCATTCTCTGGAGCATGAAAACAAACAACTATGTACGAATAAACTGTAACACGGCGTTCATGCACACAGAGTCAATCTTGAATGAAAATTAATATCGCCTTCAAATTATTGAGGGATTGTTGGTTCGGCATTAAATATTGTCCACGTGAGAATCTCCATCCGCCCGTCATTTCCGACTCCTGAATCGTAACGGTAACACTGGAGGCTGGATTCGCATGAACAAGTTGGTTTTGGATGTCCGAATCCTACACCCAGCCAAGTTTCTTTTCTTCTCATGCTATCGTATGTTTCATCTTTAGTTTGGCTTCGACAGGAAGCTAATGCTTATTCTAGGACCATGCATGTGCAGGCCTCGGGGCGGGCGTGGTTTCCGTGCTATGCATGCACCCACTTGATCTCCTGAAAGTCAAATTCCAGGTTGCCACAGAATCACCGAAAGGTGGGGTGGGGAAGCAGATATGGTTTGCTCTGAAGGGTATTAAGGAGTTGGAAGGTTGGAGGGGGTTGTACAGAGGTGTTGGTCCAAATATTGCGGGGAATGCAAGCAGTTGGGGTCTGTACTTTCTCTTGTGAGTCGAATCGTCCCGATGGCCTGAACAGCACCTGCTGATCAATCTTATGTCTCTAGTTACAATCAGCTAAAACAGAGAGCGATGCTTGAGAACCCCGACAGGCCTCTGTCAGCGGGACAGTATCTCCTCTGCTCAGCCGAAGCGAGTTCGCACTCCTTATTCCGTCTGTCTGGCAGCAGTTTACTCATAACACATGTTGTCTCTCTTTCTCAGGTGCCGTTACCGCAATCCTGACGAATCCAATATGGGTCGTGAAAGTGCGCATGTTCACCTCCCGAGCTGGCTCGCCAACAGCATACCGCGGCCTATGGGGCAAGTTCTATTGTTTCATTACGCCTCAATAAATTCTCATGCTAGAATTAGATGGCTTCAAAACAATCTATCGCTCCGAAGGTCTCGCAGGCCTTTATCGCGGTACTTCCCTTGCTCTTGTAGGTGTCAGCAACGGCGCGCTGCAATTCATGACATACGAAGAGATGAAGCGGTGGGCATTCGAACGGAAAAAACGGCAGTATGCGACCGCAGGGAAGGAATGGACGGCAAAAGATGAAAAGCTTGTGGGAAATTCTTTCCTCCTGTCAGAACCGAATGGACTTCTCACTGATTCTGTTGCAGTCCAACACCGCATACACAATCATGTCAGGTGGATCAAAACTGGCGGCACTTACGATGACATACCCTTATCAAGTGATTCGATCGCGGATACAGGTAGCCTCGCTTTATTCCCTTCCTCGGTTCTTACTTACAGCCTATTGCTCCGCACTACAAGAACGACTCCTCTCTAGCACGAACACATCATCGAACTATCATGTCCACTGTCAAACATACTTGGGCCAATGAAGGAACACACGGGTTTTACCGAGGGCTAGGAACGAATCTAGTTCGCGTTCTTCCTGGAACCTGTGTTACATTCGTTGTGTACGAAAATCTGGCGTGGATGCTCAAGCGAGCGGCAGCCAAGAGAGAAGCGCGCAAAGGTATCAATTCCTAGCACGCTGATTGAGCATTAAGTGGTGAGGGGCTTAATTAGAGGTGTGCTATTGCATCGACCGTCTGCGAACTAAACACAATCCCACTCCGTTTCCAAATTTACCAAAGCTGTATCTTTCATATACACAAGAAGTACTCTACATTACTCGCATCGTTTCGCATCATTTTCCTTTCTCAGTACGTTATAGATTCTTATTATGTTTTTGCGAGGTTTTTTTTTTTCATGTAGGAATCAGCAATATAGTTCTATGCATTCAGGACAGCACGTTGAATTGAATATGCTAGAGCTCGACACCTTTTTCGGCAAGCAATTACTTGATCCTAAATTGTTCAGGATTATCTACAGCATTGTAAATCGTAGAGATAATCAAAAATAAGAGCGACGTCCTTAGAGCACAAGCTACAATCTCGCGCTTTTTGGCATTTTCCTCAATGCCTGTCTCACACCCAGATCCCCTAAAACGTCCTCCGCACCTCCAAGGATTGCATCGTAAGGCGAGGTGCGATGATACTAGAGTATTTGCCGAAATCCAAATGAATTTGTCAGTGCAAGGCGGGGGCAGCATTAAGAGATCCACGTACGTTCTCGATCAATCTGCCCATACCCGTCTTCGTGATAGCTCTCCCTCCAAACACCTGTGTCGCGTCCTCAGCCGTCTCGCGTCCCGTTCTCGTGATAAACCTTCAAAATTCAGGTCAGTACATGGCCGAGCAGCAAACAAATGTTGAGGTACGTACTGCTTGAGCAACGCAATTGGGCCCGCGAGCTTGTCACTTTGTTCGTTGTAGGACATCTAAGGACGATACCAGATCGGATGAGGGGTGTGTAAGTTGCAAGCGAAGAAGGTTGTAACGAACGTTGTTCATCTGGTGCGTGATGTTCTCCAGCCAATTCTGTGCAGCCTCCACGCGCGCCATCATGGCAGCCAACTTGGCCCGAATGACAGGTTGGGCGTGCAGAGACTTACCGAATACCTTCCGTTGCTGCGCCCAGCTATACATCGCACAGAAGCATAATTAGCGAATCGACGATTACGGATACTAGATGTGGATAGTGAACGAACAGCATGCACTCCTCTACCACCAGCCGCTGCATCCGCAAACTCATGCTAGCAATCATCCACCGCTCGTGGTTAAAGTTGCTCAGGATGACTTGCATGCCCTTTCCCTCCCGACCGAGCGTATTTGCCACTGGCACCCGCACCTTGTCAAATGAAACAAATGCCGTTCCCGCAGTCGAGGAATATGCTGTCTTGATTGGCTTCGTAGAGAGCTCGTCCGAGCGAGGGACAAGAATTACGGTGAAGCCATTCTCAGTCTTGCAGGCGACGGTGAAGTAATCTGCGAATGTTCCATTCGTAATCCACCTAGTCCACAAGAGCGTGAGCATGCCGATAGACAATCACATGTCCGGATGAAGGTATCGAACGCGTACTTCTTGGTCCCTGTGATAACCCACTCGTCGCCTTCCTTCTTGGCCACGGTCTGCAGTCCACTTACGTCGCTGCCAGCGAAGGCCTCGCTGATAGCCAAGCAAATAAACTTCTTGCCATCCAGGACTTCCGGCACAACCTTCGCTTGAAGCTCAGGTGATCCGAAATTGAGGACGGGTGGAAGGCCGATAATACCTCCTGCAAGAAGTCCGTCCATGTATCCTCGAGTACCGCAACGTGCGAGTTCAAAGTTTACGATGAGCTGTTCATTTGCGGTGTCAATGTGAGAATAAGATTGAATGAAATCTTACTGATATGAATTCACCTCATGGAAGTGGTCAAATTCCTCGGGAGTAATAACTCCGCCCATAAGTGTGCGACCTTTCAAGTGCTTTCCAGGCCCCAGCCGCATCGCGGTGATGTTCATCTCGCTGTATAAGGGAACCTTCAATTTACGGTCAATACACAAGGCACTAGACGTACCTTATCTTATCCACAACATCCTGTGATATACGTTTTCCGTTCTCCTCACATTGCTGAGCATCAGGATACACAACTTCCATGACAAAGTTGCGTACGGCCTTCTGGAATCGTCTGTGACTATCCGTGTAATATGGGCTGGAGAAGCCCTTAGATAGCCATGAAGGTTCCGCGTAGGGGACCTGGGAGACTTCGTCCGCAGCGAGAGGTTTAATTATTGATTTTTCTCCCTTGACCGTGCCGATCTGCAGTCGAGCGTATTGAGGGCGGTAGAGCACCTCCTGACGGTGAAGTCCGAAGAACGCTTGTGTCGCATCCTTTCCCGCTGAAGTTAAAGTTCAATATGTATTGAAAAAATAACAGCGAAATAGGCCGGAGTTTTTCTTACCTATTGAATCGGCATATAGCACTGCCGCCCCTCCTGGATGCATGTTGGCAAATCTCGAGAGATCATAAACTTTTGCATCAACAATAATCCACTAGATGAGATTGGTATTGGCATCAGAATGGTGAGGACAACTGAAAGCAACATACGACATTGCCCTCTTTGCTGTGCTATGACAAGATGCGGGGAAAAGTTAACAGGGCAAGTGGCTCCCATTGAGCCTTGTCGCGTACCTGTGCAACCTCTTCGACGGTAAATTCCTTCAACAGTTTCGTCGCCATCTCTGGTACAACCGGGACAGTGTGCTGGCGGGATTCTGGGAGTACGTTTGCCGCAGACTGGGGTTGAAATAGGTAAGAAGAATACAGGGGAGTCGCGACCGGTCACTATTACCCCGCTGCCGACTGGCTGTCAGGCTTGTTCCTCACTTTCACATGTCGGAACCCTAGAACCAGTTCAAGGTTAGGGTCCACACGGAGGCAAAGTGAGTGGACCTAATAAAGCACCTCGAAAAGCTGGTTACTCGAGGAAAAAGCACTGTAGTGGAGACTGCTCAGACTGCCTGAACAGTCATAATGAATGCATGAACTCAACTGCGCTTTCATCCATTGACACGGCAGGTAAGCCTATCCATGGCGATTTACAACCAAAAAGAACCTAGTTGGAAGTGCCGATGTGCGTCGGCGAAAGACCTTCAACTTTCAAGGAGCTCCGAATCGTGCCGCACTTTGCGGCGGGGAAAGCGATATTTGGATCACATGTGAGCCTGAAATACTTCGGGAAGTAACCCCCAACTGCCAGCTCCAGGATATTCCAAATACTTATCATCCCTTGAAGCTTGAACTCCGAGTCATGATTTTAATAGAACGATTGTCTACTGTGTTACTTATAGGTGCCAGCTATGGAGCGGAGACTGGTCACGAGTTATAAGATTCTTTCTCACCGTAGTAGGCCCTATCTAAGGTATAAATAGCTTGTCTGCACCCCCCACAAGTGACAATACTTACGGTCATCGCACAGTGTACAGCAACATCACGATAACTTTGGTGGTCATCACATCAGTTTAACAGAATGTAGGCGATTTTGGCGTGAATGCGATACAGCTTCTCTAGTAAGCGTATGAAATTTTCATGTCAGGATATTTAGCACGACAGGCTATCGAGATGAAACGAAGACCGACTCAAGTAAGTCTACCTATCGAGATCTTACTCCACAAGTGCCCTCAGACGGGCTTCTCTGACGCTTGTCTGCTATCAGATGCGGCAGACACCTTTACTGTAACTACTTCATGTGCCATGGGAAGCGCATCAAAGGAAGGCAGGGAGGTAGCGCTCTGAAGACAGGACACCCGGGCCGTTTCACAGGGCGTGAAACTCAAAATTTGTTCAATAATGGGTAGGCGCTGTCGCTTTAAAACCTCTTCTCAACATCCCCCTGTTGCCTCAGTGCGAGGCAACCGCTCTTCTCTTTTTCTTGCCATTCCGGCGAGGTTAGTTTTCATTTCGAACACTCCAAATCAGGACGGCAAACCGAACGTACATGATCACTGATTTCAGTAACATGGCCGTCAATCCTGCACAAAATGCCTACGTTGACACCGGTAGCCATCCGGTATTTGATTGCGCTTTTCCGGATATTCCGACTCTTGAACGCCTCCCGCACGTCAACTGGGATAATTTTCTGTATTGGTTCAACCGAATTCGATGGTTCAATCTCGCTGTCGAGGTTTTGCTCCCCCTTCTCTCTATCCACGGCTTTCGAACCACGACTATTCGTCATTCGACCTTGTCGTTCGGTATCCTATGCTACCTCATAAGCATGATAGGTTCGCCATTCCTTCTAGTCGTATTTTTAATTGCTAATCGCAATCCTACAGGCATAACCGCTGGTACGCACCGACCGTTGTTCTGACCGGCGGCTGATATGGACAACACATTCGTCAAAGGTTACCATCGCCTTTGGTCTCATCGAGCTTACAATGCTTCCGTACCCCTGCAACTCTTTTTAGCCATAGCTGGGGGAAGTGCTATGCAAGGATCCATACGCTGGTGGGCCCGTGGTCATAGATCTCACCATCGGTCCGTCGACTCGATAAGTCATCGTTGAGAGGAACTAACAATTCCGGCGCAGATACACAGACACGGATCTGGATCCATACGGTGCCCACCGTGGCCTTTGGCACACGCACATCGGCTGGACGTTGATGGAGCCACTCGTGAAGCCCGGTCCTGCGGACATCAGCGATTTGAAGCGTAATAGGATCGTCATCTGGCAGCATCGCTGGTATTTTTATATCGCGTTCTTTTTTGGATTAATCCTGCCCACGTGTGCATGTGGTCTCCTCCTGCACGACTGGCGTGGAGGTTTCTTTCATGCTGGATGCTGCAGGCTAATGATTGTGCATCACGTTAGTGCTCAGCTCTGCCAGATTTGTTTGATCATTCCAGTTAATTCTAACGGCGAGTTTTTGACCAGTCTGTCTTTTGCGTCAACTCTATCGCACATTACATCGGAGAGACGACATATGACGACAAGCTTTCCCCCAGAGATCATTTCTTGACCGCGCTTTTGACCCTCGGAGAGGGCTATCACAACTTTCACCATCAGTTCCCCATGGACTATAGAAACGCCATCAAATGGCACCAATACGACCCAACGAAGTGGTTCATAGCCGTTTGTTCCTATATGGGTCTTGCCTCCCACCTAAGATCATTTCCGGAGGGCGAGATCAAGAAGAGCGAGCTGACTATGCAATTGAAACGATTGAAGGACGTACAAGACGGACTCCAAAAGCCTCTTGAGCCTGCTGATCTCACTGTTGTGACCTGGGAACTCTGTACGTTCGGCTTGCTCCGTGTTCATACTATATGCGAAGAACGGCTTTTCTCACCCTCGCCTTTCATTTAACAGTTCAGGAGCAGGCAACCTCCCGACCCCTGATTCTCGTTTCTGGATTCATCCATGACGTTTCTGACTTTATCGATGATCATCCCGGCGGACGTGGTATGCTCGAGCTGATGTATGGAAGAGATGCCACCGCTACCTTTTTCGGCGGCGTCTACGATCATTCCAATGCCGCGCACAATGTGAGTCCTCTACCGCGGATCAGCATCTTTTGCTCCCGTTCACATGTATTTTTTTTTTTATCGTGCGTATTCCCAGCTTTTGTCCAGCATGCGCGTCGGCATCCTACACGGAGGCATGGAGCATGTATCTGCCAGTACCATTCCCCCCTGGCGAAGGTTGGAGGTCACTTGCCGTGAAGGTACCCAGTGCGAGGGGAAGAATGTCGGAAGTGCTGATTTGATGAAATTACGAAAAGAGCTCTAGTCTCGGCTCGGATGATCATCTCGTGAGGGTGAAGGCGCCGATCTTCACTCCTTTTTTTCACATACTTGACATTTCATGTTCACTCTGCCTTGCGTTGCGCGCGCCGCGCGAGTTTTGTAATTGTAAGTAATCTACGTCTTCTGCGGTCCTTTTGTTACGCCCTATTTGTGGATGGAAAAGCAAGGAGTAATTTTACTTCGGCGTGCACTCAATGATCTCCCATGGATGGATTAGTAAGTTACCAAAAAAAAAACAGGATTTTGTCATACTGTCTTCGAGTGTTAGCATTTGGGGGCACAATTCTAACTAGGGCATAAACAAGCAAAAAAAGAAAAGTACTGCGCACTGTATAACGAGGCAGGATAAATCTGATAAAAAATCACCAAGAGCAACGGAAGTTTTGAAGTTTCGAGGAGGGTATATTCCGTGTTTCAGAGCTGTAAATTTAATGAACAACAACGCATGAGACAAGCCTTCAGATAATCACGGTCCGTACTCACCCTGAACAAGAAAGAAAGCTGCGAAGGCAATTCAACGGTCAGTTCATAATCACGATACGCCCTAAAAAGACATTTTGCAATGCCTACATCTTCGGGAGTCAACCTTCCCATAGCCTAAACACAAATCGCGGTGAGCATCCGAAAGAAATATACTGGTGACAATCAATGAGACTTACCGAGTCATCGGTCGACAACGTGGCGTCTACCATAGCCGATTTCTTTTCTTGCAGCTTCAAACGGTGAAAACCAGTCAGTCGAACGTAAGAAATCTGCAGAGCCTGCGAACGTACCTGAACGATACGACTCTCGATGCTATCCTCAATCACGAGCTTGATGGCTTGCACGGGTCGGTATTGGCCGAGCCGATGAATGCGGTCCATCGCCTCTGCGAAAATCATGAGCTTGACTACAACTCGGAACGCAAAAATTGGACTTACGATACTCCACAGCAGGATTCCACCAACTATCCATGAGGTACACGCGCGATGCCTCCGTCAAGTTGAGAGCCACACCTCCCGCCTTCAAGCTCACCAGGAACACGGTGACATGCACATTATTCACTACACTTAAACTCAGTACCGAACAACGGTATGAAGACGAGAAGACACCTACTGAAGTGCTGGATAGTCGCATCCCTAGCCTGCGGACTCATGGTCCCCTCCAAACGACACACCTACAAAAGAAATTAACGCCGACTATCATTTAGACTCTTCCCTCAATGGCACGCACCGTGAATCCAGCCCTCTGCAGCCTAAACGCGATCAAATCCAGAAAGTTGACAAATTGACTGAACACGATGCTTTTCGTCGTCGCATCCTGCCTCCTCAAATTACTAAGCTCCTCCACAAGCGCCTCGATCTTCGACGACGAGCGCCACGTATCAATATTCAGGCGCCCGAGAATGCCCTGCCGAGGCGCGGCGCTTTGTTCGAGCTCCAGAGCTGGTGCCTCGAGGTCGATCGTCAACGGGAGATGGCACACGGGACACGCGGGCTGATATAGATAAGATGGTGCGTCAGCCCCCCAGTAAGTTTGTCAGAGGCAACGCACGAAAGGGCACTTACTGTGACCTCTAAAGCAGTATTGAGGTATTGCTTGATGCACTCGCGATCAAATATGTGCCTGCATTTGGCTTGAATAGCGTCCTCCGCGATATCATTGCAAATCCGACAAACAGTCGCCTCGTCGACCTCATCCTTAGGTAGAAAGGCGTTGGTCTTACTCCGAATGACAAGATCCGGATGGCACGCCATCTGCCGCATCCGCGTGAGCAAACTGAAGATATTCGAGTAGTCTTTTGCGGACTCAGCGTCAGCTCGACATTTCGAACACGAGTCTCGACGAGTAAAACGTACTGTTGAGTAAAGTTCCAGCATCGAGGTAGGTGCTGAACTGCCTCTTCGACTCCGAGAATAGACTAAGATACAGCTCCTTCTCCTCGGGGCTGAAAAGATCACGCCGCACAATGACTGTGCGGGGCGGCAAGTCCAGGTCATCTGCCCGCTCGAGTTTGGTGCGCCGCAGCATGATCCGATCAAGTAGAATGTGTAGCTTCTTGAAGGCGACTTTTCCTGGACCTACCATACCGTGCTTTTGGATGGGCGTCAGGATCTCGTTGTTCCAGAAACAGGTGTGTTGCATCGGGCTGTGACCGCAATCTAAAGAAAATTGTGGAAGTCGATTGGTGTGCAAATTTTGGCCGACGTACCGTCACAGGTCCTTTTGTCTGAGAATCTCCAATGCAAGGACTTACAATTGCATTTTTTACCTGCAGCACGCTATGTCGGAAACGGTACGAAGTAAATGTAGAAACAGCACGCACAGAAATAATAAGAGAATGGGTCTCCTCCCAAGAATCTGACCAAACTGTACAGTTCGCCGACACGGTTCTGCAACGGCGTCCCAGAAAGGCACCACCTAAATTTTGCTTGTAACTCGAACGCCGCTTTAGCCGTGTTGGTTGCACGTTCCTTGATATTATGGGCCTCATCCAGCTGATTCAATGCAAGCAATTGGTCACTGGGTCTGATAAGATGGTCAATACTCCAAACTTACAATGACACGGTGCCATTCGACCGAATGCAATGGCGACTCTTCCTTTATGATCTGGCCCTTCCTTTTGAAACCCGAGTGCTGTTTGCGGAAACAGCTCTCGAGTACGGCGTACGTCGTAAGCACGACATCGTACTTCTTGAGCTTTTGCGCGTCTGATTCACGCCCAGAACCGTGCCACACGAGTACCTTCATGCCGTCTGTGTGTGCTGCGATCTCATTACGCCATTGCATGATCGCAACGGTGGGCCTGGTGCAGCGGCATTAGATAGGAGTATAGATAACAGACAAAAACGTACGCGACAACGAGGTTGGGCCTCGCGGATTCCGAGACGAGTAAAGAGATGATTTGGATCGTTTTGCCCATTCTGGAATGTGTCAATTCCGTCATATGGGGAAGATACAATTTAGAAAGCTTACCCCATCTCATCCTGTCAGTCAAAGCGTCAAAGGTCATGAGATGCAGAGTGCTGAACAAGTGACAGATGCACGTACTGCCAACATGCCCCCTGAGTATGGCCCGAATTCTTGCTTTCGCATCCAGTAAAGCGACTCTTGCTGGAAAGGGAGGAGCGTGACCTTAAGACCCGCTGGCTGCTCAGCCTTCTTAGGCTCGATTAATTGCATGGTTGCCTCCAAGTCACCCCAAGCGTTCCGCAGCTCGGAGTGGTGATGGTGCAGAGCTATCGTCGACTTTTCAGCCTACACAAGGGATCGATAGAAATTCAGTCCACGCAATAATACATAGAGGAGAGGTACGCACGTAAGTCAACTTGCGACCGAGCCTTCGGACCATCTCTCGCTCTTCCTTCTTACCGCAATACTTCATAAGGCGCGCGATCCTCCGCTCCTCCCTCTGCTCTTCTCTTCTTTTCTTCCGCCCCTCCTTCTCCTCTCTCCTGATCCGTCGCTCCTCCTTTTGTTCCTCTTTCTTAGTCCTTCTTTTCTCTTGAGTAGTCAGTCCCTTTTGCTTGGAAGCGTCGGCTGGTTTGGCAGCTTTCCCCCCCTTTGCCCGGGCTTTGCCCTTGCCCTGCACAGCCAACGGCGCATCTTCGGCGGTAAAAGAGGATAACTCAGATAACGCAGCTTCGTCCTCGGAAGGGTACTGTTCAAAGTGATCTTCGCCACGATCTTGAGCCAAACGGCGCAAGGCTGCCTGAGCTGCACGTGTAGCGGGAGTGTTCGCTGCGCGAAATGATGAGGAGCCCGCACCAGCGCTTGACACGCCGACAAGCACGCTGGTCTCTACGGCCAAAGTATGGAGGGAATCCTGGATGGCAGCATCTATCATCACGGCATCAAGATCATCCTCCTCAACGTTGGTCACTATTTTTCTGGAAGACTTGCGGGGCTTCATGTCATATTCTTCGTCTTCATCATCTTGATCTTCAAAGTCAGAGGCAGCGTCTTCATCTTCGAATTCAGAACCACTGTCCAGGGACTCATCAAGCGAGGCGTTCTCGTCGTATTCGAGCCCATCCTCTGAGTCCGGGACAATCTCGTCCTCCGAGTCCGCGACGGGAGTTGGAGGTAACTCTGCCTTTGCTTTCCCCTTACCCTTGTCTTTGGGAGCGAGTTTGACAGACTATTATTGGGTTGATTGGTTGAGTATGGAAAAATGAAGAGGATCCACTTACACTTACTTTACCCTTGTTGGACTTGCGTGGCACCTCGACGTATGCAGTCTTCGCCATCGCACGCTTTTTGTTGGGCGGTTTGGAGAGGGGTTGATCCTCATCGTCATCACTTTGCGCGGCCCGTTTCTTTGCGCCCTTGGTGGCGGCAGCTCTAGTTAGCCTACCCGTTGCTTTCGGTTGAGGAAGACTGTCCTTCTCGTCCTCGTCGATGTTGCTTGTAGCAGGGGTCGCATTGGCGGAGGCTCTTTTACTGCCACTGAACAGTGCTGACGCGACTGTTGTTGGGGTCGCCGTCGCCGACATTGAAGGCGTCGAGGGCGAACGTGCGCGTTTTCGGGTGCGAGGCGCCATCTCGTTCTGAAACCCGTGAAATGAAGGGAAAAGAGAGCTCGAGAGCGAATTAGGCGACTTGTATTGCGTAGACGCGGGTCACTGGTATCAACCTGGGAGAGTGAGACTCACAAATTAACGCGACCCGACGCGATTCCGCGTTCGGCGTCGGCCGAGATTCTCCGCTTGTAAGTGCCACAATCGCGACAACTCAGCCACCGGCCCACCGCCGCAGCCACAGTTCGGAGCCCATGCCTGACTATGGCCGTCATGTTCCGAGATATGCCAAACTTGAACGAATCTAGGACGTACTTCAACATCAAGTTCAAGATGCGAACTCATGATTGCGAACTTATCGAACACCCTGTCAGCTGCTCATCTCAAAACATACTTACACACAGTCACTCTGCTTTCCAAATCTCCGAAGCTTGAGCACACGTTCCTCCCATGTGATGTCGCTCTGGTCGAGGCGTGTCATGGATGAACCCGACTGGCTGCAACCCGGTCAAAACAAGTATATCCAAGCTTTCTCGCCATCTGATGCTCTCGGCCTGGCACCAAGTAGGCCCTATACCAATATGCTATTGCCTTCTCTTCACGAAGCAGCCCCACTGCCTTGAGGCCTGCACAGTGCCTTGCATCGGAGGTTCTGCACATGCCTACAAGGTTGTTCAATTTCACACCATGGGCGTTTGGTTGTGGTCACTCCAGACAGAAATATCTCCGAGCGCCTCTCGAAGTCAGTCTTGCGATTAGTATGTCCCTGGATTTGCCTTTCACGTCGCAAAGCACCCGTTCTTCTCAGTCCGTTCTACATCGCGACTCCGATATGCTATATGGGTACATACAACGAAATTGATTCCGATCCGTAGACAGCAGAGGGCACCTCGCAATCATAAAAAAGCATGTGAGGGCGAGAGAAAAATAGCACGAAAGAGGAACAGAACGCAAAATAGAGGATATACTGATCGTTCATAGGCAAATTCCGTTCACCACCCGCCGCCGTCGTCGAATCCACCGTCAAAACCGCCGCCGCCGCCGAAGTCATTCTGCTGGCCGTCTTGATAGCCTGATACAAAACGGGTCAGCAATTAAGCAAGCCTGCAAGAATGTAATAATATCACCATCTTGGTATGCTTCTTCCTGCTCGTGATCCTCATGATTCTCAAATGCATCCGCTAACAAGCCGCCTGCGAGCAAACCACCGCCGCCTGTCGACAAGTCATATCAGCAGATGCATCTCGGATCTGTCACGGTAAGCTACGCACCGATAAGAGCCGCTGTTCCCAACCCTATCCCACCGCCTCTGCCCCGTGACGCTTGCTGCTGCTGCTGCACAGGCTGAGGCTGTCCTCCATAATAGCCTGTGTGATTATACACTATTAAAGACCACAACATTCCAAGTCCGAATCCTGACTCACCTTGCTGCGGCGGAGCCGACTGCTGCCAGTTTCCTTGCGCACCGCCCCATCCACCTTGCGGCGGAGGGGCGCTGTAGCCTGATTGCTGTCCGTTCCACGGTTGGCCTTGCGATTGATAACCAGGCTGGCCTCCGTACTGATAGCCACCACCTTGATAGCCACCAGGCCCATTCCAACCGCCTTGGCCTTGCGGTGGTTGGTTCCATTGCTGTTGCTGTGGATATGCAGGACCACTACCTTGATATCCCGAAGGACCTTGAGGGGAACGATTGAGAGGGGAACCGGGGGTTGGCACGTAGCCACCCTGGGGAGGGGGTGCGGAGGGGGGAGGGCCGAGTGGATGCTCCCAGGACGAACGTGGTGGGCTTTGACGTGTATCTATGTAGTACCTGATCATAAGTAGTGATTGTTCTTAATTTCTTTGAAGAAGAATGACTCGAAGGAAGACGCACCATTGCCGATAGCTGCGAACACGATGGGTCATCAGTCGATCAGAAAGCCAAGGTCGTCTCTGGTCTCTATACGTACCGGTCATCATAACGAGAGACCCATCCTGTAGGAAGGTCTCGTCTATCTGAATTCACAGGAGGAGGCGGAGCCCCGTAAGGTGGAGGCTGGGACATAGTCAATCGATGAGCAGGAGAGAGTGAGCGCGAGCAGAGGTAGATATGACGACTTATATACGCCTCTCTCCGGAACCTCTCTCCGCCCAATCTACATACCAAGCCTGTTCGTCCCGGAGGTCCGGCCGGCAAGCCGAATCGCATTTCCTGACAGTCAGGCCACTGCCATCCAGCTTGCTAAGGTGACCTGACTTACTTGTACAAGTGACGGGCGGCTGAACTGCGTTTGCACGAACAAGCGCACATAAGCAAAGGGAAGGGAGCAAACGTCATGCAATTCGAACCTCAAACGAAGGACAAGACAAAGGCACTAAAGAACTGTAAACGTACTACTTCCATCAGCCAGCAGATCGAGATCACCAGAGACACAATAGGTAATGAATACGATATCGAAGAGTTCTGCGTCATTCTCAACAAGACCCTCCCAGGTTCCAGCTCAAGCTCAAGCCTTGGATTTTTTGTGCTTCTTCTCCTTTGTCGCAGGCGTGGCGACAGTCTTGGGCGCAGGCGTGACAGGTGTCGCCTTGGTCTTTACAGGCAATCGTTTCTTTGGCTCTTCCTCAGAAGACGACGAGGACGGCGAACTCGACTCCTCATCACTGGCCTCTTCTTCAGAGCTCTCCGCGGAACTCTCAACGACCGCGGCTTTCGTCTGCGGAGATGGCGGTAAGTCAATGCGAACGCTGTGTGATCGCGGTAAATCTCACGATTACGGGCGAAGGCGTCTCGGGTATGGGGACGGGGACAGGAGCGACCGCGACAGGGCTCGTCACGTCGTTGCGTGCCTCGTATACCTTTTTCTCAGCCTCATATTTCGCTTTTGCAGCCGCCTGTTTCGACTCATAAATCTGCAGAAACATGAGCGGTCATCGAAGCCAAGCCAGAGGTCAGTCAAACGCACGTCTTTCTGCTCCTGCGTCATTTCACTCCATTGCTTCGAGATTCGCATCAGTAGTTCATGCTGCGTCATCTCGGGGTACTTGCTCTTGAGTTGAGAGCGAATCTCGTTTTGGAAGAAAATATATGAAGAAGCAGGACGCTTAGGGGCATTCGGGTCCTTGGGTTTCTTTATAACGCGTCTCTTTTTCTTTCCATCCTCCTCTGGAGCATCGTCCTTTTTGCGTTTGGTACGCTCGGGTTGCGCGGCAGCGAGAGAGGGAAGAACAAAGGGATATTGCTTTGGGTCGTTCACGCCGGGGGTCATCATGTGGAGAGGTGGGGTGCCGTTAAAGTTGATATGGCCATGAGCAAGCATCTGGGAGAACTGATCTGCGATAGAAGCACAGTTGCGCATGGTGTCAGCTACAGCACCTAGGCTGCCAATGAGCTACGGGGAGGGAAGGCGGGAGACGATGAGGACGCCAAAGACTCGCGTTGTGAAAAGAGCGACGACGAACCTGTGATCTTTGGTACTCAAGATGAGCACCGTCAGGAATGTTAGCCATGTTGTGGAAGTGCGGCACGCGACGCGACGCGATGAGTAGAGGTCAAAAGCGGGGTTGTTGACTTTGTAAGGTGGGCGTTGAAGGGAAAAACGCAGGGAGACTAGTAGGCTTGTTGATCCCCTATTTGTAGGGCTACTAAGGATTAGGTTCAAGCCACGTTACAGATCAATGAACCGTCTGACTAGTACATAGTAGTCTCTTCTATTGTACCACGTCGTACCGTCCCCAGCCGCACGCATACAAGCATGCCATGTCTTCCAACCATTTTTTGTAGCCTTGCGTTTACTAGAAACATCACTGCCGGAATCGAATAGAAGGCATCCCGGTATGAAGTGCCTTAGAACGCTCGTGTAGTAGACTACGAAATCGCTGTCTGGAGCTTGTGACTTGTGTGAAAAGCTAATCAAAGCGGAGACTGAAGCGGAGTTGTTGGTCATAAGGGAGCGTCTTGGAATGGCCAGGCCGGTTGACCACCAACGCAGCTTTTGAAGGACGAAACGCCAGCCAAAGTAACACCAAAACGTGCTGTTCAGTGGCAGATTCGTTGTTCTACCCTACTGTGGTCCTTCTCTTCTCTTTTGCGCCTCGGATTGCACAAAAATAAGCCCTTGTATTGTTGCCACCAGCTAAGAGCGCGTTGTGCGGGAAAAAAAAGCAGTCGACAGATGGACATATACTCCAGTGCGACAGCATGGTTGCAGCAGCAGCAACAGCAGGCTCAGCAGCAGGTCCAGCAATCCGATTCACAGTCGGTACAGAGGCTTGCGTCTGCTGACTGGAAAGAGACCGCGCCCGGAACGAATGGCGCTGCGACGACCACGCCCGTCCAAGGAAGCATTGATTTGAGCGATTTTGGGTTGGGAGACTTATCGGGTGAGCCTTTTTGCAAATCGCCTCGCCTTTGCGAAGGCATCTCCTTATCTTCATCCCCAGTTCCTCAAGCATCCTCTTCGTCCCTCGCATCCCCCTCCAACTCTTTCTTCAATTTTGCACAGAACTACTTTTCTGTGCCTGGGCCTTACAATGCAATGGGATATGGCACAACATCCTGGTCAAACCAGCCGGGTCAGGTGCCTTTGTCCACTTATTCCACCTTGAATGGAGCGACCACCTCCACTGCCGGGCCCACCCAGACATCGCCACAATCGCCGACTGGCCAGGCCATGATAGAGTGAGCACATCATCTGCCGGACAGACTTCATCTGACTGAAACTATGATCAGCCCAGCACTGACGACCATGGCTCCCACTTCCACATCGACGCAATCTTACGCATCTTCACCCAGTGTTTCTCAATCGCAATCACCTCAGCCAGCGCAGCATCCAACGTCGCAGTACTCTTATTCTCAAATCCATCCAAATACACTATCTTATATTCAATCATCCTCCCACTTTCCTACCTCCCAACAAACCCAGCTCCAGGGCACGCTCTCCCCCTATGCTCTTCATTCACCCACGATGATGACAGGCATCTCTCCTTCGTCATTCTACAGCAACCCTGCAACTGCAACAGCCCCTGTCCAGTCTCGCAAGGATGCTTTTCTGGCAGCTCTGAAGCCATCCCTTTCTCCGAAGAATTTCTCCGGCGCTCGTGGGGTTCAACAGTTGGTCTCTCCGATCGCGGATTACGGCATCCTGGAAGTGGACGCCCAGACACGGTTGGAGATCTTGACCAAGATTAGGGACAATGCAGGTAATCATTTCTTCAGGGCCTGGTTGGAGAATTCGACTGCTATGGACGTTACTCGGGAATGGTTAAAGGCTGGCGCAACTAACACTGACGATGAGCAGGTGCAAGAAACTATCATGCCTTTACTGCACGTGAGTGGCTTCTCCACACATTGTTCAATACTCTTTTTTGACTGACCCATCTCGTCTGCGGTGCCGTTTTCTTTGTCGTTTCTGGTTTGTTGGATCGAACCTGCTTAGATTGTAGATCGCTTGCCTTTCACGTACGAGACATTGGCAGCTTCAAAAGTAGGCAGGACAATACGGAAGCTAGGCAAAGATGCCTTAATCCCTGGTGAGTTGGCGTCCTACCTCATCACTACAACTCCTTCCTCTCGGTGAGACTTAATTACTTCACGGCGTACGCCATGATTGCGATTTTTCGCGGGTGTCTTCTTTTCGAACCGATATTCCTTCCTCTATTCGCTCAGTGTGAAAATGAGGTTTCGTTCTGCAAAAACCACGAATAAATATATCTAACTGTAATGTCTGCATGCAATTGCGTTCTATAGCGGTCAAGGACATGGCATCAAACTTAGAACGTAAATGGCGCGAAAAGTATGTGCCAGAGCACGAACGCGCGATGAACGTTGACGAAGATCCGCAGGGTAGGTCATGTCGGTTCATTTCACTGAGAACATGCTTATTGACGATGTCTGTATCTTTAGCGAGAAAGCGCAAGGCCTCTGAGCCACCTTCATCCAAATTAGCGCAGCCAACAAAGAAAGCGGCCATATCCGCAGCGTCGTCGTCAAAACCTGTGGTCGTAAAGAAGGAAATAAAGGCAACGACAGTCAAGGAATCAAAGTCGGATTCGTCTTTCTTTTCTGCGCCAAAGCCAAAGCCAAAGCTTCCCAGCTTCAAGAAATCGCCAGCTCCTCCAGCTGTGAAGAAGGAGCTCGACGCGAATATCGCACAGCCGTCTGCCATCGATCCTTTTCAAGAGGCGCTCAAGGCCATGGCCAAGGCAAGGAAATCTTCACCGGCACCGGCACCTCCATCATCAAACGCGAATGTGGCATCGGTCAGCGTGACACTAGCGACAGGACTGACAAAGTCAGGCAAGAAGAAAAAAGTGGTAACATGGGCCCCAGATGGTCAGCTCGAATTGGTAAAGCTTATCGAGAAAGCCATATACGACGACGATCCCATAAATGTCAGCTTCGAAATTCTCGCGTTCGCTGTTGAATTGGACATTGATTACGTCTCGCTCCATGTCGATACACAGGGCAGTCATCCTATGCATAATATGCGCGACCTCGAGCGAGGTGAAGGAGCAGCGCTACACGCCCACTTGTTCGAAGAGTTAATTGACTGGTTTGAGCCACCATGTGAGCCTGTTTGTAATTCTTAAAGGTTCTTTTAACTCAAAAACTCACGATGACAAATTCCAGCCGTCGAATTGCCACCGGATTTGGAAGTTCGGCCTCGAGGGGAGGAGAGTCAAGAGAAGGCGACACAGGAGCAGCGCGAGCTGACAGCGCTGGGCGCGATGTACTTGTCGCTGCAGCAGATACCTGACTCACCAGCTGAGCCGGCAATTCAGATACAACCGGAGCAGGTTGACGAGAATGTGCGCGTAATGTTGGTGGGACCGGAAGTAGACATGCTCTTCTTCTCCCCGCCTCCGACCGATCAGCCCATGGCGGGTGTCTCGGTGTCCGACCTCGTCGGCCAGCTCGCTGGAAATTCATCGACAACGCTCGGGCAGACGAGTCTTAAGGGACTGGGCTTCGACCCGGGCCTTATCTCTCAGGTGACCTCCATGGGAACTCTGCCCCCGGAGCAGCTCCAACACATCGCCCAACTCCTCGCCCAGCAGTCGGCATTTCCCGGTAGCTCACAAAATGGTGGACACAATGAATTCGGGGATGGTCAAGAGTGGAACGCGAACAATGACTTTGGGTCAGGCGGCGGCGGCGAGTATGGTTATCAGCAGGATGGGGACGGCGAGCGGCGATGGAATTCGGACCGGCCGGGC